>JAAAKE020106509.1:0-17436 GCA_010014785.2 Anisolabis maritima
TTGCCTTAATAAAATAAAAAATTTTTATCTCTTTCATATTAAAAAAAATTCATTTGATAGATTTTAAAATAAAATTTTTTTTTTTTTTTTTTTTTTTTTCAAGATGGAAATAAGTCATGCGTATTTTTTAAACGAGTTATTTTTATATTCTAATTTATTTGATTTATAAATAATAATAATAAAGAGAAGAATAAATTTACAAGCTCTGTCAAGTTCATATGTCAAAATGTGGTTTTAGAGTTGGTTTATATTATATTTACGTCAAAGTAGAAATCGTATCTTGATAATAATGAAATTCTATGTTTGTACATGTGTGTATATATGTTTGTGTAAATATGTATCCAATAATCTCACTTTTCATTTTGAAATTCGCTTTACTGTTTATTAAAAAAATATTTATATTAAAAGCTTTTTTTTTTTTTTTTTTTTTGAAACACGTTTAAAAAAAATTGTTTTTGTTGGTTGTAAAATAATCTTGGAGATGATTAATTTATTTGAATTATCAATAGAGATGAAAGAGATGTAATGATTTAGATTTTTTTTTTAAATATGCTAAACAAAAGTAATAAAAGAATAAGAAAGATGTCCTTTAATATGAAATATACTTTATTTTTTGTTTAAGAGAGAGGACTGGAAAAATAATAATTTAGAATTCCAAGAAAAAAAAAAAAAATTGTCCAAAAAAGTTGAAAGTAATACTTTTCTTGGAAATTTTTACTTCCTTTTAATTTTTAAATATAATATTTAATATTTCGGCTTTGTAAAGTATACAATAAATGGAAAGTTTTTAATTAGATCAATAATTTAGTTTTTTTATTTACTCAATAACAATGGTGGGGGCGCTGAGTGTCTTTCCCCTTTCAAGTTTTTTTTATTTATTTATTAATTAGGCGAAACTTAATGGACATGAAAATGAATGAATAATGAGAAAAGTACATACTATATAATCATAATTATGTGGAATGTCAATAAAATTATCAAAGTATAAGTTAGAAATGGGAACAAGCTAGAGTTTTTGTTAAATTTATCAACACCAAACCATGAATTTGACACGGTTTCATCTTTTTTCAGATGTTCAATGCTACTTCTAAGTTTAAGATTTTTTTAACGTTGTTTCGTAGAATGAAAAAATAAGAGGCGTCTCCGACCTGTTTTTATTGCCTTCATTGATTCTCCTTGATATGATATGTAATGACACGTCTTGATATGTACTGACATGTCTCATCGTTGATTATTTTGAGAAAACACATCAAAGTCGAAGAGAACAAATAAGAAATGAAGTCTGGTCTTAAATAATTGTACAAAATGTTAAATTAAAAATTTAAAAAAAAGTTTCGATCAATTTACAAAATTCAGAGAAAAGTGGACAAATTTATTGTTGTAAGATCACGTATTAAAAAAAAAAAATAGGGATTCTTAAGTTATGAAAAATTATATAAATATTTTTTGGTTTTTTTTTTTTTTACTTTTTCTAACAAGAGAATTATTCTCTTCATGTTTGGATGTTGCTCTGGTTGTTATGGGACATGAAAGTTTTAGGACTATAAAGTGTGTGTGACAGGAGCCACAGAATTTGAGTTTCGGAGAAACCGCTTAAATAATGAAGTATTAAATTAATGACTTAATTAAAATCTGCTGACTCTAATTTTTTTAAATTATATAGAAGCCTTAAAAAAATTAAATAAAACGTAAAAAAATAATAACAGAGTTCCAAAAATCGAAATTGATAAAAAAAAAAATTGTTTTAATTTTGACTCGGTTTTAATAATAATTTTTTATCTAAAATATCAAGTTGTAATTTTAGAACAAATAATTTTTTAATTATTATTGTACATAAAAAAAATTCTAAATGATTTCATCACAATCATTTTTTGTGATTCTTTATAATCAACCTATCAAATAATTTAAACTATGTCAGTCAGTAACTAAAAATTGTTATGGTAAAACTAAAATCCATAGTAAAGACTGCAAGTTATAATAATTTCGACAAACCTCTGGGAAAATGAAATGACCAAAATTGTGAAAATTCACATAAGAAAGCCTTTGTAAACAAACATTTATAATGAATTCTCTGAGCTTAAGAATATCTTAATTGAACTTTACTTTTGATGCCTTCTTTTTATAAGATCATTTTTCAATTATGTTATTTTTAAAATTTGTTTTTATTTGTAAATTGTTATTTTTTGAAATATTATATATTTCGTATATCGCCTCTGGCTCCCGGCTTAATAATAAATAAATAAAATAATAATAAACAAATTATCAACAAAAAAAAAAAAATAAATAAATAAATAAATCTCCACCAACATAGGGAATCTGTACGAATTTCTTAAAATTTCACTTTCATCTTCATCTTCCTTTTTTTAATATGATTGGAAGACAATCAAAATGTGAAGAAAAAATAATAGGTCCTAGTATTTCTTCTTGCCCTTCTAGGCTGACGTTTAGTTCTTGATTAAGAATATCCATAGAGCTCTAGGACTCAATCACCATTTTAATTATATAATTATTAATGATCCTTTCATTAGTCCCAGACCTATAGGGATTTTCTTAATCAAGACAGCGTAGAGGGAGAGAATTAAAAGAAACAAATAGTTGATTTCTTTTATTATTTTATCCTTCAAAATTACCTACTCCTCCTTTCCCCACAAAAAGGAACGAATATGAAGAAAATAAGCTAGCGACCCATACAGTTATTATATTGTATTTTGATTCAATTTCATCCTTTTTATATTAATATAATTGAGTAATGAATTATAATAAAAAAGTCGAGAAATCCTACCTGAGTCTGGTTCGGCGGGTGCAGCTGCAGTTGTTGAAGAGGTGGCAGCTCGACGGGATGGCGACGTCTTCAGACCAAGTGGTGGTTGCTTAAGTACCGCTGATGGTACTAAGCCTTCAGGCGGTGAATCGGCACCCGCACCGGCACTAGGCATTCTTACTAGACACCACTCGCCACCACCCTGGACCTCCACCACTTCTACCTGTTGGCCTTTGGTCACAGACAACTCGCCACTTGAATCGCGAGCTACATGGTCTGCGATGACCCAGGTCATTTCCACACCCTGGAAAAAAAAGGAAAAAAAATTTGGTTAATCTCCATCCTCATTATTTTTTCGCTGAGATTACATATTCAGCTAATAATTAGATGGGATATTCCAGTCTGAGCTACATCTAAAGGAGCCAGGAAAGAACTAGTTTTATTTTTGTTTTTAAATTAATTTTTAAAAATCAGTGACTTTTTGAATAAATTTTTTTGAGGAATAATTTTTGAAGTTAAAAAATAATTCATATTAAATGGGCAAATCATATTAGAACTATTTATTATCAACTTAAGCGATAGATACGTTCCTAAAAATTATGCGTAAATAGAATTCATATAAGAAGAATATTAATAGCAATAATGCAGAGTTAATTATGTAATTCGTAGAATTTGGAATTTTCTAAATTGAACTTCTACAAAATTCTTGAATTAAATTTTATATATATTGTCTTTCATTCAATTTCTGCTGACCCTGCTTCCACAAAAAATATGACAATTATATTCCATGCAAATTAATTATGTATAAAAGATATTTAAAATTTTATGTGATACTTGTAAAGATAGATTGTCATATTGCTTGCTTATTCTCGGAAAGTTAACAAATGGCAAAAGTTATAAGAGGGAAATAAAAAAAAAGTTGTCAGAGACAATTCTGATCAATAATAAACATAAGATAGTAGCGAGTTTACAGCTCACTTTTTCTCTTCAAAAAACAAAGAAAAGAGCTTTTTCTGGTTTGTCATTGAGAGCATCTTAATGGATATTAGTTGGAAAAAATATCTTCTTCTTTTCCTAAAATTAACATTGAAATAAAAAAAATTATTAAAATGCACTGTTTATTAAAAATATTAAAAAAAGTAAAAAAAAAAAATAATAATGTGAATGTTTATAAAAAAAAAATTGGAATAATATTTTAGAAAGTAGAATAAAAAGGCCAATTGTAAAAAAAAATATTTCACTGCAAATCAATAGAAACAAACTTTTTGTTTTCAACTTTTTACATATTGATGGATATGATTAAAAAAAATCAACCAACGAATAAAAAAGTAATCGGTAAATCAAAAAAAAAAAAAAGCATTTACAAAAAGTCATTTATTAGGTACTCTTAAATATTCATTGATTCATTCAATCAATGCTTGAAATTAGTGAGTTGTTTTCTCTTGTGGTTTGAATTCCCCAATTAGAGTCCAGAGGAAGGAATAGAGAGGGGGTTATAATAGATTGATTGGATCGGTCACGAGACTTGAGTCAGATTATGAATAGAGATTACAAAACCGATTGCCAACTTTACCGGTAATTCCTGTTGGAGTGGCTCAAAAATTTTGATTTATGACCTGTCTATTATCGGATATGTAAGATATATAAGAAATATTATAAACGAATTTTTAACTGGCTTTTTTTTTCTCTCTTTAAATATTTAGGTAAATTGTTTAATAAATTAGCACAAAAATATTAAAAATTAGAAATAATTAGAAATATTTAAGATATAAAGGAGTGGAAAAGTTGAAATAATTTTTTTTTTTAATATTTCATTTAAAATTTACCACAAAAAAAAATTAAAAGTGACTTTTTAATTATTATATACTCAATGCTTGATGTCTTAAGGTAGAAAATGAATCGAGTTTGATATGATGGAGTCAGTAAAGGCAAGTTCTTTCTTAATTTGAGATCTTAAGAATTACATAGAAATCGGTGCCATGCTAAAAAAATTTTTAAATCCTAGAAGTGATAATATTTATTATTGATTAAATATTTTAAATAAATTTAAGGACAAAGTTGCGCGACGTTTTTAAACACGCCAATTTTTTGTTGACAAATCGGTTAATAAATAACAGCAGTAATGTTTAAAAATAGACTCGACCAGAAGAAAGTTCATATAAAATAAAATGAAGAAAAACTTTACCATTTATCGAAAGGTCCTTTCTGACATTTTCATTAATTTATAGAGGAAAATAATCAATCTGTTTTAAATGGAATTCTGACTGACTTAACGATAATAACAGGACTAATCGAGAGGCTATCTCTGACCGGTCCGGCCTGGAATTACAATTTAAATCAAACGTTCAAATGGTCCAGGAAATATATTTCTGGAGGCGACAAGAGAGAAAGGTGAAAAGGGAAATGGACCGAAACCAATTCAGTCTTCATTAAACAAAGGTTTTATTCACTCACCAGGGAACAAAATGAGTTTTCACATGTCAAAAAGTGTATTTGTATTTCATTTTTTTTTCCGGTTATTTCACAAACAATTTCTGATATCGATATCCCATGAATTTCCTTTTTATTAATATCAACCTAACCTCCCTCCATTCAGGAGGCATTTCCATTCGATTATCAATAAACTTGATTATCAAGCGCTTGAATAGATATTGCATATTTATAAGGTTAAAAAAAAGGAGTAAAATGTTAATAATAAAAATAAAGCGAGAGTCAATAAATGAGAGAATAATTCATCTCTGAAAATTAGAAAAAAATAAATACTTAAAAAGTCAAAACAATAATCAAATTAATCTCCATAATCATATATATATTTAGTGTGAAATACTTAAAATTTAGGGGCATATATTTTTTTTTTATCTCAGTCGTTTACCTGAAAAAATTAAAAGTGAAAATATAAAGTATCATTTAAGTAATATCATAGTTCATTAAGGTAGAAATTAGCCCTGTTACTGGGTGCAAAGGTAGAGGTCTCGCCTCACGTACCAAAGATCAGTGGTTCACTTTCCGTCCTGAGCGACAAAAATGTATTTATATTTGCTACTAATTAATATAAATAAATAAAATAAACTAAATGACCTCCGATGCCTTTAAAAAGAATCAAATTGGAAAGCTGGCGCATAGAGTATTTAACCCGTTCACTTAATAGTCACTCATTTATAAAATTTCGGGAATGGCCTAAGGATATATAAGAAATGTTCTTGGCTTGGGTAACTCGTGGATGCAAGTAATTTTTTTTCTTCTTAAAAATAAGACTTTAATTCGTTATTTTATTTATTAAAAACGTTAAAGATAAAACATAACCATTAATATTCTTGTTGAACAGTAATTGATAATTTCCTTATTTTTTTTTTTTGTGAAACTGTCATATCGATAATAATCTTACTCAAGATAAATTGCAATAATTTGTAATAGGGGAAATAAAGTCTTTTCCTGGCGAACTGGCTCATAAATTTCGGCATATGAGCCCCTGTTTTAAGACAAGCAGCAACAACGAGAGAAAGTGGCGGTGTGATGGGGATTGCTGTGATGGGTGATGGAGGTGTATCGATCGCTCTCTCATACGTCATTAATCACAGCTCCTGCTCCCTTCTCATTAGGATGGATGAGGAGAGGAGAGTGGAGGGTTCTTTCGGTTTTCGTCCTCTTCTTTTGGTTGTCAAAAAAAAAAAAAAAAAAAAAATGAAGGGTGTTTTTGGCACCCTTTATTTCATATCTTAACCATTTTGCGCAATTGCTCACATTAACAAGTTGTTTTTCTTCTTTTTTTTTTTTTTTTTAATAATGAAAATAATTTATTTTTATCTTAGAAAAAAATAATTTCCTTCTCATTTCAAGAGAGATATTTTTTTAAAGAAGAATGGCCTTTTTCACAGTCTATTTCATCCTAATTCAGAAAAATTCTTTTTTTAACAAATAAAATAAATAAAATAATAATTTACAGAGTAAAAGACAGGTCAAATGAAGTCGCAAATATATTTTTAGCAATATATTAATATGTAGTTGTAGTTAGCAACATAAGATGGAAATGTATTAAAAACAACAAAATTACCTACCAAAAGTCACCGGTTTGCTTCATATCCAGAGTGACAAAAATTTATTTATACTATATTGGCTACCAAATAATATAAATAAATAAGGATCGAGTGGAAATGGCCAGTGCCGAAAAAAATAAGATTTTTGACTCTGCACCAGAACAGGACAAAATCTTATTTCATTATTTTTTTCTAAAAATTTATTAACCTGTGCAAAAAAATTAAATATTATGGCTGTTATGCAAGACTTCAATTGAGCGTGCAAGTTGAGAACAAATGATCCACTAATATCATAAAAATATGCCATTTCGAAGACGCTTCTAAGAAATCTATTAGATTAATAAAAAATAATTTCCAAATTGCTAAACAAATTGCATCTTTCCTCGCTAATTGATTAATGATTATTTAAAAATTTTCACTTTCAAGTTGTTGTTTTAGGAAAAATTTAAGAAAAACATTAAATAATCAAATCGATATAGAAGCGTGAGCAGTCAATAAAATTTCAACTTTCCCTTTATAGCTATTTAGAACATTAAGCGATAAATATATAATCTCTCCTTTAGCCAGGGGATCAGAGGGTCACAGTTTGTCATTAAAATAAATATGCATATGTATTTTGCATATATACGTTCATATAAAGTATAATGTGTTTGAGCTGTTAGCCAAAAGAGCTTCCTGGATCCAAGATTAACGTAATAATTTTGTAATATGGAAATATCAAATCCTAAAATCAGACGAGTTCTGCGAAAGTGACAAATTAAGAAATATTTTATTAATATATAAAATTTTATATGAAATAAAATTAATTAAATATTGTTTCGAAAAGACAATCAATTATTGAGTGTCGGACAAATGATTTGTCGATCAAATGATAATAGGGAAATGGCTATAGATCTATGAAAGTAATATTTTAGCTTTTATATATATATTATATATATTTTTATTCTTTTAAACAGGAAGTCAAGTCTCCTAAATACCCAAAAGGAACTTATCATGAGGTTTATAAAAATTTTTGAGAAATCATACTTTAGCCGGAAGTTAGAAAGATCCTAACTTTCTTAATAAAAATTTTTGTCCGATGGTCTAGTGCAAAGAAAGCACACCGCTGCCCTAGATAGGCTGTAGATGCCAGAAGGCCATAAATATACACACACTGATGGTCAACCTGTTTCTTTTGCTTTCGTCTTAATGGATAATTAGAAGACCTATATAAAATCTGAAAATACTATATTTAATAATAGGTAAAATATATAATATGTAATATGAATTTCAGGAAGCGCTTATAAATATCCATTAAGACGTAACAAAAGAAATAGGTTGTCCAATTACTTTTAAAGGGGATAGTATATATTCACTGGAAAAATATACTCATAAGACGTAAATATGACTTGTCAGTTCGTTCGAGGCATATATTGAATACCAATATCTGATTAAAATGAAGGGGTCTCGGAAATTTTTTTTAAATTGACTATCTAATTAAAAGTGCTAAGGGAAATGGAAAATGACACTTAAGAAATTGTAAAGAATAAGTTGACCTTCTTCTAAGAGTCCTTTGGCACTCCGGTCAAAAAAAAAAAAACAAGTTATCAAGACATTTGGGTTGCCTAACTTTCAGAAAAGAAAAGAGACTGGCATTGGGTATTAAATTCGTGCCAGTCTTTTTTATTTCCTATTCGCCGTAACAAATCAATAATAATATAGCTATCTCTATCAGTAGAGGATCAGAAAAGAGGTCAGGGATGTTCTTTTCTTTCATTCCATTACACCTGCATGCGTGTTTGTATGAAATGCAAATGAATTTTTCAATATTTTATTGACTGTCAAGAGAGAGAGAGAGAGAACTGACAAATGCCGGAATGAGTCCTCGGTTCGTGGGAGGGAGGTTCGGGTTCGTCTCTCTTCTGTTAGCAGGATGAGTTCGCGCTCAGGATGATCGATGGAGCGCCTGGGAAATCCCTCCCTCCCCCCAAAAAGGGGGATGCTGATAAATAAAGAGGAAGCTACAAGATGTTCTTTTCTCAGGGTGAGTGGTGGTGGAGGGGGGGGGGGGTGGCTTTGTCATATTCGCCACTCAGTTTAACTAATCGACAACGTGAATTGAATGAAGCCCAAAATTGCTAAACGAGTTGCACAACATTAAAAAGGAATAATTTGACGCGAGCCATGACAGTCCCCTATTTATTCAGCAGCTCTTTATTGCCATTGTCATAGTCGGTGGAAATTGGATGTTTAAAGAGAAATTAAAAAATGAAATGTAAAGCTATATTCAAATATTCCATTTCCTTTGAACTAATAAAAAAGAGCATATAGCCTAAAATTCATTCTTCTTTTGATTTTCCCCTCCCCCTTCTAGGATCAATAATTATATTTCTCACAACTAACGAACGAAGCAATAGACGCTTATATTTCCAATAATTTTAGATAAATTCTAGGATTAGTCTTACACTTAAACGTAGTAGAAAAATTAATAAAAAATTGAATTTTGAGAATTTGGAATATAAGTTAAAACGGTTTTTTTTTAGATAATAATAAAAATAAAAAAATTTGTAAAAAAAAAACCCCTCTTTTAAAGTCAAAAATCGCCAATTAGTTTTGGTACTATTTTGTTAAAGAAACTTTATAAGCAACAACCAATAAAAAGAATCCAATTATAAAAAAAAAATCCTTATTTTATAGTTAATTATTAAAGTAGGTGTTAAAATATTTACCCTCTTATTTGACAGAATATCTTAATTATGATCATAAAAGTGAAAAATTACTTTTTATTCTTCCGTGAATAATCAAAAATTCAAAGGATTTTTTTTTTTTTATTGTGAGAAATTCTTTTATATTCGGTATTGATTATTTTTTCAAAAGCACACAGTTGTTTAAAGAGCAAAGTACCAGTTATTATTCATAAAGTGATAACATAACGACCGAAACGAATCAAAAGAAAGGCGGAAAAGGAGTGAGAAATAAAGGAAGGGAAGGTAAATAAGAAGGGAGGGCCCACTGAATTCCAACCCTATAAAATTAAATCTAATTTAATTTAATTCATAAGAACCTCTCTAAATTGAGAGCCTTTTTAATTATTTTAATCTCTCTAAGAATTTTTTCTTTCTATATTTAATAGATATAAGTCGGAATTTGTTATTGAAATTATAAAATGGAAAGATTTTAAAGATTAAAAAAAAAGTTTAATTAAATTCCATTTGCTTTAACTATTTCTAAAGTGAGGGAGAAAAAAATATCTTTATTCAGCACTCTAAATGATTAAACCAAATTGGACCTTTTAAAGAAAATATCGATTTATTTAATACTAGTTACATGAATTGTCTCTCCTTGGATCACTCTTTTCAAAATCCCTATTAAAGGGGAAAAAAAACCTCTCTAGAGACTAAAAAGGACCAAATTCTGGAAGAGTTTTATTTTTCTAGTATCCGTAATAATTGACCAAAAACTGTGAGAATTGGAACAATGGTTTTCATTTAAAAAATTTGGAGAAGATTAATAGAATAGGACCCAAAATTAAATTGGAATTCGATGGATTGGAATATATTTTTATACTACTACTAGTATTGGTCCTCAATAGGAAAGGTGTTTTAAAATTTTATAATTATTTGCTAATGACCAAGGAGCGATCTAAATAATTGGTAATAATAAAAATCTATAATTACACTGAACTATTAGAAGGTTGGTTTAAAAGAACGAATCTCTGAAAGGAACTAAGGAGTAACTTTTCTAAAAAAAAAATTTATTTAAATTTGCCAACTTTTAAAAATTTTTCATAAGAGAATTTTGTATAATATATTGTTATTATATATATGTAAATATTGTTGAAGAAAATTTTGTAAAATTTGTTTTGAAGTGGAATTCATCACAAACATAATAATATTTAAAAAAAAAAAATAAAAACTGGACAAGAATGAAGAAAAACGAGTCATAACGGCGCTATATGGTTGCGTTGTTGCTATTTAGTAAAGTTTACTTCATCAGGATTTTTACCTAACCCTGGTAAAAAATTTTACTAATTAATGTATTTTTTATGTACGACATAAGCCAAAATGAAAATCAAAGCTAAAGAACTATCGGCTTTAATATCTATCTATATGACCACCATGTTGATTGATAGCATAATTCCTTCCCCTACATGTTCTATGATAAATAACAATTAATCTTTTTTTTTTTTATTTAACCAGTGAATAAAGGGCGTCGTCAATTATGCATTAATGCAATCTGTTCCTTAATTAAATTTTTCACTGTATATCAACATCCAATCTAGTTAGATAACTGAGTATAAATAAATTAAAACAAGACAGAGTCGTGATTTTCAAGTAAATACGAGTTAATTAAATTACATTAAAATTCGAACAAGAAAATATTTAATATTCGAAGCCATCATCTTTTAAACAAAAACAAGTCTAAGATTATTAATATTTGGGAATCTTGGATTATGAATAATAAGAAATTTAATATGCGTTTATATATATAAACGCATGAGATCCTGTTAGAACTGACTTATTCTTAAAAGCCTGAAAAACACCGGACTTAAGATTAATCAATTCTTCATTAAATATTGTCAAAAAATTTAATATTTATAATTCACTAATTTTATATTTAACTTAACCGGGAATCAAACCGTGGGTGAGTGAGCGCCATAGCGACTCGGATATAGTTGTCACCTAGAGAGTGAGAACACGAGTTCGATTCCCGGGTGAGGCCAATTTTATTTCGGAGATGTATGTTAATAAATTTCAATTCTGTTTAAATATTATTTTATTTCGTAGATAATATATGATATAAATTATATTTATTCCTAAATTTTATTAAAAATGCTATAATGACTTTATTAATTAATGGAACCATCTAATTTTCATTGTATTTATTTTTCCTTTGAAAATATATATATACATACGAATGGTAAAGATGTATGTATGTATATACTCACTGTACAATTATTTGTACCAAGGACTGGTGTTGGTTTATTAAAGATGATTCCAAACATCTCATATGACTGAATAAGCATACAAGGGCTTTTTATTTGACTGCCTTTCCAAATTCTATAATGATCACATCATGGACTCTTCTATTATATTTGATCATTCTCTAGAAATAAAAAATAAGAGGTGTAAATCTGAGCAAGCGATGTTAGAGTGGGTTGGTTGGATGTTGACTGCAGATGCTATCTTGAAGTAAGTAGGTTTCCGAAGACGTCGTCGAATCGATAAAGAAAGGGAGTAGCAACAGCAGCTTCTTATCCCCGTTTGTCTCAAATTGATCCTTAAAAGAACATGCTATAAAAATTGAGATTCTTCTTTATCCCTCTATTTATATACATTAATTTCAAATAAACTATTATTTAAAAAATTATAAACATTTATTTTATTTTTTTATTAAAAAATATTATCTCCACTTTCAAAATAAACTTATATCCTTGCTTTTTCTAAAAAAAAGAGTATGTAAAATTTCCTAAGCTCTAAAAGTTTTCAAATTTTTATTTTTTTCAACTACTTAATATAGATAAAATCGTAACTAATAAGTAATAAACAAGATATAGATCATATCCTTTAACGTAGAATTATATATTTTTAAATTTATATTTATTTACGAACACGCACTCCTTTTATATGTTTCAGGTGGTATTTACAAATTTTTTTGCCGGTGTTATAATTTATAAAACGTATTAGCGTTTGGGATCTTGGCTTATAATATGTCACCTTCAATTTAATAATTTATGGGTCAAGTTTTATTTATTTATTAAATTTACCATTATAAAAAAATCATTTAAATCAGAACGCAAAACTTATCACTAGATCTCAAAAATCACCATAAATATAATAATTTTTCACCGAAATTAATATAATTATTTTATATATAAATTCAAATAATGGTTAAATAGTTAATCTTGTTAGTTCTATTGTTATTATTAATATAATAATACAAGTTTGGTTGAGGGTTGAATTAGAGGTTTTGTGTTTGAAAACTTGCGGAAGACCCTGGAAGTTAGCCAACCAATCAAGCAGTTTGGATAGTTTGGTTGAAGGAGAATCTAATTTTGCCATTCTATAATTTAATTAATTAAAACAAAAAGATAAGCATACAAACCAACCACCTCCTCGGTGGAAGAGGGGAAGGGATTTTATCTTCTCCCCGCAAAAGGATCTTGGTAATACAAAAGCAACAAGAGCTTATCTTAACGACCCATTGCCGATAAGTGAATGAAGTGAACCGCCGGTTCTGACGCTCATTTACTCGGTTAAAAAAAAAATGAGATTTTAAAATGTCAAGAATTCACTTTATAAGTAGGAAATTTATTAGATTTTTTTTTTTTTTTTTTTCGATGAGGGTGAAATTAATCATTCTTATATTAAAAATGTTCTTCAAGGAAATTTTTAAGTATGATAGATGGATTATAGATGTAGAAACTTGATTAACGAACGCTCTCCTTTATTTTAGTCTTCCTGTTTATATTGAAAATAAATAAAAACGAGTTTATTTATAATCAAAACAGGGAAATCGTTGGTTTTAATTCTAAAAGAATAAAAAACTTGGGATTTTTTTAAAAGGTGAAATTGGAGAGAAAAAAAAAAAAAAAACATCTGCGCAAGGGCTCACTTCGCTCGCAACAGTTTCAAAATAATAATGTGGATTTATTATACAAAGATAAAGTAAAAATTGTAATATTTGGTAAAATTTCGGTCAGTCAGCCTCATTTTAAAAATTTTTGCACATTTATACTCCATTTTTATTAAATTAAAATTTGGATTTAAAAGGATAATTAAGAGTTTTGAATAGGAATCTCCAAATGCAATGCGATAATAAACACGAGTTATTTATTGTCAATTTTTGAGGGCGCCCGAAACCTGTTTTTATTATCACCTGACTGTATACGGAGATTCCTGTTCTAAATTCTTAATCAAATACAAAAAACATAATTTATAAATAAACCTCATTATAATGTAAAATTTAATATAATCCATCAATCATCATCGGTCTAAAATTATTGCTAAAAAAATTTGAAGAGAACCAACAAGAAAATGAGAACTAATGGTTTAATGAACTGGCAAGAAATTTAAATGAGTTTTAACTGAAAGGGTGGAACCAATGAATAATAAATATATAATAAAGAGAATATTTTAGATCAAGTTATATCGCTAGATAAATTCTCGATAAGGTGAAAAATATAGAAGAATGCAGCCTGAGTTATTTCATTAGTATATTTATATAAAAATACTGCTGGCGTTTCTGTTCGAGTTAGAAACACCTTCGAAGCTGTGAATGAGTCGTTATGCCAATGTAAATGTAAACATCCAACGAGAAGTTATTAATTATGAATAATTAAATCCTAAGTAAGTTTTAATTGATTTATTTTATTATTATTTCAAATGATGTAAGAGAAATGGATTCAGATTGAAATATCTTTAACGACTTATGGCCGCGAAAAAATTAGCGAATATATTAATCAGAACAAAAATAACTAAAGGCACCTTGAGAAAAGAATAAAAATAAAAAGGACTTGGAAACAAGTATTCTCATAAATTAAGGACTAGAGAACACAATATAAGTTATTTACTTTTATTTATTCTACAAAAGTATTTTAAATAAAAGAGAGAATAATAATTTTACATATGGAAAAAAAATATTTTTAATCAGCTTAATATTTTTTATATGGTTCAATGAATTCAAAAATAAAAGCTTATTATTTTTTTTATTTTAATTTATTAAATTCGACTCAACTAAACGAGATGTCCTTTAGTCACATACCACAAACCTAGCCGAGGTAAAGAAAACCCTTCGAGTACCTTTTATTTACGAACATTGAATATTTATTTCTATATAGCTAACTAATCCTACAACTGTACTAAATTTTTGTCTGAGTTAGGTTTTTGATTTTCAAAAAGAATAAAAAAATGGTCTATTTTTCACCCAATTCGTGTCAATAACTTTCATAGGAGTAATCCTGAGGTGGGTTCTTGTTACCATCCTCAGGAGGATGAGGTATTAATTGGATAAATTTTTGCCATGAGATGGATTTGAACCTGACTTGCCTTAAACTCAGCTAAAAGCTTAACTCCTCGGTCTATTTGTATATAATGTTTATTTTAGTTTTTATAAAATATATAATAAAAGAATTATTTTGTATTTATTTATTTTTTTAAAGTGAATCTAAAGCTTAAGCTTTTCTTTTTTTTTATTTTAATTAATTAATTAATGTAATAAAAGTTATTTTTAATTTTTAACTCGAATCCATTAAAAAAAATTAAGCAGAAAAATATTAATATGAAAAGAGCTGGCTAATATCTCAAGTGTCTCTCACTCGATGAGTAAAAAAAATCCAGGATAAAAATATATCCCTAAGTCTGTTTACTTATCGACCTCATTATAGTAGTTCTTATTAAAAGGTAATAATTTTTTTTTATTTTTGAGTTAAAAAAAGAGCTGTGACATTATAATAATAATTTCTTGCATGTTAAAAAAAAAGACGTAGTGATTTCATAATTAAAATTTCATTTAAAAATATCATTAATAATTGAAGGGAAAACTTTAGGTTTTTTTTTCTTTTTTAATTAAATTTGAAATATTTTATCAATTTTATTTGGGATTTAAAAGATTTACTTAAAGCAAGAGGAAATTCTTTTTTTTTTTCTGCCTCATCCAATTAATTGGTGGATCGCTTATTAACCGCTCAAGAGCGAGAGTAAAACAAGAACAAACACAATCTCTCGAATGTAAACAAGGGTCTGGTGGTTCTGGTCCCTTTCTAACCTGAGCCCATGTATTTACTCAAGCCTGAATAGCTCTGCTTGCTGCTGCATCTGTGCAAAATTGCCAACTCCAACTCGGGAAGCAAACCAGAAATAATCATATAATAGGACAATTGCGCCTTTGTCCGATGAAAGGCAGCCGCTTTTAATGGAGCACAAAGTAAATAAAATAAAGGAAATAAACCACGACTTGGTCATAAAAGTAAAAGAGGTACAAATAAAAGATAAATGATGAAACAAGTCATAATTTAAGAGATGAGCATTAAATCTTTTTCGCCATCGGATTTTCACATATTCTTTTAAATTTGCTATCCATTTGATTTAAATAAATGTAGCTGAAAACCCATCCCCTTTAAAAAAAAACACAACTCCGCCAAAAGATGGGCTGGGGGGTGCATTATTTCATTTGCTTTTGAGATGAAGAAAGAAGTCTCTCTAGTCCCGAGACGTTTCAAGTAAAATTATTTATCCATCTTC
Source organism: Anisolabis maritima (assembly GCA_010014785.2). Taxonomy (NCBI): domain Eukaryota; kingdom Metazoa; phylum Arthropoda; class Insecta; order Dermaptera; family Anisolabididae; genus Anisolabis; species Anisolabis maritima. The sequence continues at coordinate 16,017 of JAAAKE020106509.1, forward strand.
AGTCGAAGTGTCTGTTAGGAAAGAGTTAAGTCTGTAAGTACATACATAATCTTAACATATCCATGACTATGTATTCTATTAATGAAGATTAATATAGTGATATATAATTTTATAATAAAATTAATTATTAATTTGTTTAACAGATACATTCAAATTATACAAATAATCTTATTATAAAATTATATATCACTATCTCTCCCCCATAGAAACTTTGACTGAAAATGGATAAATAATTTATATTCGAAACGTCTCGTTTTTTCAAGGGACTTTTATTTGGCTGCCTCTGCCCATTTCCTCTTCACCTCAATCCAGTCATTATTTGCTTTTGTTTCTATTTGATAAATAGATATAGGTAGGGTTATAAATCGTCCTATTTTGGGATGTCATATCCTACAATTATCCTTATTATCCTATAACTTGTGAAAGAAAATTAGAAATGTCTTACGTTGTTGGTACATGTGAAAAATGTGAATGAATTAATGTATATATAATGAAATTTATTATGATTTTTTGTCTAGTTAAAAATGGATATTGTGATATTTCATTGTCATTCTTTCTTTGGTTTTTTACTTTCTCTTATATATGAAAATAAAGAGTTTGCGATCGACAAAAAAATCAATGTTGAGATTTCAACGGAAATACACGTTTTGAGTTTATAAAATGGTTCTCACAAAATGGTCTTCTGCTTCTTTTTGTTATTGTAAATTTATATTAAAATAAATAAATAAAACTCTAATCCACGCGTTTTGGAATTTTTCTAAATGTTCTATTTTCATATTTCAAGTATAAGATATACTACGTACAGTGGATTCCAACTTCTGAAATTTCATTAAAAAAAAAATCAGATGTTTTTTTATCGTTGTTTAAAGGAGTAGTCAAGGATAAATCGCATTTGTATTACTAATTGGCCTGACGATGGGCGCGATATGCGAACCGAAACGACGATTACAACTACCTAACTGTTGCTACTCATTAAAAAAAAAAAGATGATTTTGAATAAAACTTTTGAGATTAAAGAGAAAATAACTAAAATTTTAAAACTACTCCTTGACGATTCGCACTTAAGTACAAATTAACATTGTATTAAAAATTCTCTAATTCCTAAAGTCCTCGACTTAAATGAGAATCGACTTACAATTGAATAAATGGAGAACTATGTATTCATTTTGCCTAGTAATTTTTTTTGTGTGTGTGTGTGTTTTCTTGTATATTAAAATAAACATTAATTTTTTTACTAAGTATATATTTACAAATTTAATTAATAATTTTTTCCCAAGGTTTATTTATAAAGATATTATTTGAATTTAATGTTTGTTAAATTGTGTGAAACAACTTTAAATCAGTGCTGCTGCTATTTTTAAATATTTTTTAAAACGAAGAAAGAAATTTATTTTTTAAATTCACATGACAAGAAAAAAAA
>JAAAKE020106520.1:0-17435 GCA_010014785.2 Anisolabis maritima
TCCTGGAAACTTTTTTCTCCCTAAGTCTTTATTTTTCTTTATTAAAATATTCATCCGACTGAACCTATAATTGCAATTCTTTAGAAAGGATTCTTAAATTGCTTGGTGATTATGCAAACGGAAATTGACTTGAATAGAAATACTTTGAGTATTTATTCATCGAATATTTTAACTTAAGTTATATTTACTTCAATTAAATTTTTTTTCTTAAGCTAAATGATTTCTGCTCTTTTTTACTTCTTTACAAGTGAAATTGTTTTTTTTTTTGCCTTTCTGCATTTATGGTCATACATTATCAATATCTATTAACCACCCCTATTTATTTAAATTAATTTGAAAAAATGTAAGCAGAAATCTATGGTCTGTGGGCCTAGGGTGAAATTTTAGCAATTAAGTCGAAAACAACTCAGGTTCAAAAAGATTTTATGGCAGAATTACATTCAATTCATCGCCCACTCCTGGGGAAAAAAACGTGAACTCATCCCAATTTTATCCCAAAAAAGTCATTTGAGAAACCACAACGTAAAAGTACCCAAAACTTATGAAAATTCAGAAAATACACTCACTATATTTGAAAAAATACTGGACTCTCCAATCACAAAATATACGAAGAGTTTTCTTCTAATTAGATTGATTAAAAAAAAAAGGTTGGTAGGAATAAATTTTGTAAAAAAAAAAATCAAGCTCATCAATCAATTCTCTTATAATTTTACATTTAATTTTTACCCCTTATCATCTATTTCAGGGTTAAATTTATAAAATTTCTTCAATATATTTATCTCTTTCGTTAAAGCCAGACAGAAAGACGGAAGAAATATTTTTTATTTATTTTGAAATATTATTATTATGATTCAAATTAAATTAACCATATCTCAAATTGCCAAGATTCGACCCCTTCTACTTTGCATACACCCTTCTTATAACTTTTGAATCCCCTTTTTGATTTTATTTAAGTTTCTTATAGAGTTAGTTTATCTTGAAAGATTCTCTCTCCTGTTCTTCGTTTTCCCCACCGGAAGACTAAGAAAAGGGGCGACTTTTAAAAGACTTGTAATTTGTTAAGAAGTAAATAGAACGGTTTCATATTGACATTTTTTCTTAGATTGTTTACACAATCTCAATCATAAAAAGCTCATATTTTATTCTTTTAGACACTTTTGTAGAAAAAAAATCTTTAAACATATTTATATGTAAATGTTTTTGTATTTTATTTAAATAGATTCAAAATAAATGGGAAAGGAAAAGAGAATTTTAAAATTCTAATGAACATTTTTTTAAACGGCAAGTCTAAATCCAAATAGAATAAACAATTATAATTATATATTATTTACTATGCGTATTTTATAGGCATATTTATTATAAATATCAACTGGTATCCAATTGATTTATATGACTTTTCGAACGGCCTGGGATCCGAGTATCTCCTGATGATTCTCAAGAATTATTTCAAATTTTAATATTCTAATATTGATATTCATTTATTTAATTTCCAAAAAAAACAGGCTACCTCCAGGAATCGAACCCGTGTCGCCGCCTTAGAGCTGAGTGGGTGAATTGAAAAGGACTATCGTCCACAGCATTACAGCTTAAGAAAAAATCAGTACGATATTTTGATCTTATTCTCCTATTTTTGAAATTAAATATTCTTTTATCAATAATTAAGGAAGCTTTAATGACTTTGCATCTTAGGTTCGATTCCTTCAAACAACAAATTCTTTTTTTTAAATAAACCTCAGATATTTTCGCAACAGAAAAAAGACTTTCATAAAACTTATAGTTTTTATTTCTTGTTTCTTCGAAATCAATTCACTTCAGAAAGTTTTCTAGAAAGTATTTCAAGAAACGAGGGAGAATTATTGAAAATAGGAATAATATTTTTGTCTAAATTATTGTTCTAATAATAATCATTATACTCAAAAGATAAAGATTAAATAAATTATTTGGAATATCAGGTAGATAACTGAATGTATCAGTGAATAAATAAAATCTATCCATTCTATCTACATTACATAGACTTTGAATTGAATACCTTGTTTTATTTCTCCAAATTCCTTGTTTGAGATAAATTTTGAAAAAAAAATAAATAAATGAATAAACTCTTTATTTAGACAGCCATTGTTTCGGATCTTGATTAATCCCTGTTAGCGAAATTTAGAGAAATAGAATTCTTTAATTAGTATTCCTTTGAGATTATTTCTAATAGAGGTGGTCTATAATTATTCTTGGATAAAGGGTCAATGACTACTTTTGTTATATACCAACAGACTTAGCAGAAGTCTTTTGACCCCTCAAAGGCAATTATCATCTCTATATAATTAACCACCCGCAGGTTTGTGTATGCTTATCAATAGCAGGCAAAGCACGCGGCTGCTTTATCGATTTTTATCGAGAGACCTCGTAACGAACCAAGGGCAAAATGGATCCCCTAAGGTCCATTGTCAAGTTCCAAGGGTGGGTTGGGGTTCCTCCTCGGTTTGCACTGGTTTTGCCCGGAGAGTTGAATCGTTAGATATCGTCCGCCATTTTTCTGGCCACAGTGAGTTACTGATCATTCCGGGAACCTGTTTTACTTGAATATCACGACCATCTTCTCTTGGGTAAAGTGCGTTTACTAAAAGGGTTACCCTTGTCTGATAGTGAAGGACGCCAATATGAAAAAAGGTACTGCTGTTTAGGTTGGAGTCTATAGACTTGTTCCTCTTCTATGTGAACAATCTCCTCCAAGCCTTATTCTCTGTCGGAGACCGACGCTTCATTGAATATTCCGTTTCTAGTAAATTTGATATTCATTTACTATCTATATTACCTATTAATGGGTAGCAACTATAAAAGCTCGTGGTTTAATAAAAAATTCATTCACACCACCAGTTATACTGGATTTTTTTCATTGATTCTAATTAAAAATCATGATCGTTTTTATTTTTCCGTTAAAATATCCTCTTTTCCACCCCAAAAAAAAAAAGTGAATCCCTATTATTTACACTAAAATGTCAGATTAAAGTATTTCAACCCCTAGTTTATTCTTCCCAAAGACCCTTATTTCCTTGAAAAAACCTTATTTTTGAATTGCATTATTATGTTAATTTTTAAAGTAAAATTTTAAATTAGTCTACTTTTAAGAAATACACTCTAATTTTATTATATATAATATTTTTATATTCATCTAAGAAAATATAATATTTCCCCATTTATTATGTAAATTTAAAATCAAGGGTTGTTTTTATACAATATATAAATTTTTTTTTTCAATTTGGTTTAATAATAATTAAGAAATATAAACCTGTATTTGTGGGAATGAATGAATGAGTGAATATAAATGAATACATTTGGTTGAATCAATGTCCTTTTTATATTTTGAGAGTGAATTCTGGTTCATATTTTCATGTCAAAATATGACAAGAAATTTTTTTATAAGTTTAAATTGACTATTTGGAAAGTCCAAAATAGGTTATATTAAAGCATTTAATAATAAAACTTTGGCTTTCAATTAATTTAAATAAATTTGGACGGAGAGACGGAGCCTTAAGAGACTTTAAAAAATAAATAATAATGAAAATTGGAGACAGAGGGGAAGGGAGAAAGAGAATTTGCAGATCAAATTGATATGTATTTTTACTAAATTCTTTCTTTCTAATTTAAATCTGAGCCCAATTTGGGAATTTAGTTGATATTTTTGCCCCTCTTAAATCGGTTTGCCCAAATGTGTTATGACTCTACTAGTTCATGTATTTATTTATTTATTTCCCTTTTCCTTTGAAAATATAAACAAAAAATGCGAGGGCTAGCTCGACGGTATCGAACCCCCCCCCCCCCTTTATTTATAACCGAAAATAAATAAATATATATATAATTTCAAAAATTTTAATAACTAAGCTTTAATAATTTATATATTTATTTAGCCAAAATGAGAATTTATTAAAATTACAAAATAAAATTCTCCTTTTCAAAAAAATAATTTTGATATGAAGTAATTATTAATATCTAATTTGTTATTATATTGTTTAATAATTTAATAATAATTTTTAAGTTAATAAAAATGGATTATGAAACAAGATCTTAATGGGGGGGTAGATGATTAAGTGGAATTTGTAACAATTAATTAGGATGGAATGAATGCAACTAGGGAAGGAGGAGCTTGAAAGCTCTATTACCTAACATAAATCTAGCATATAACATCACTCTAATAATTTATTCATAAAATCGGCCTCATATTTAGGCTTCCTCATATACTATATCCAATTGACTACAATTGATTTTAATAAATATTGACTGGATGTCTCATTTGATATAAAATTAGCGTTAAAAATAGAGAGTCAAAGAACTAAAAAAATTATATTCTATTTTTAATAATACTGACCAAAAGGTGGTGTTTTTCAAACAAAACATTGTAAATCAATCAATAATATATCGTTTCAGATACCAATATGTTGATGGGCATAATAGCTACTATTAATTTAGATCTCTGCAAAAAAAAAACCTTCACCAGGATTTGAACTTGGACCTCTCAATTTGTACGAATAAATGATAATTAAACTAAAGGCAGACAGTATTAACTCTCTGTGGTAGAATATTCGGGCGCAAACTGAAGACTCCGAGTTCGAATCACGGTGATAGCCTCATTTTTTTTTAAAGAAATGAATTTATAAATAATATATTTATTACTAATATTTAATTCTATTATATAATTATTGAAAACATTATTCCAGATTTGAAATAAAGATAGATTTCTCTTTTCTCCATTAAATCTTATTTATAAATAATGTTATTTCCCCTTTATTCTAAAATATAAATAAAACAGGTTTATAAATTGCTGATATATTTTTGGTGGTCGGTTTCTCTTTTATTATTTCCAGCCTGATAACAGGCGCCTTGGGGATGTATAAGTGTCGTTTTGTCTTAACCGTTCTTAGGTGGTCGATCGTCTACTCCTCGAAGTGGCTCTCAAAAGACGATAGAAAGACGAAGGGATTCACTTGTCACGGACTCTCCCTAGTCTGCTTGGCCCTTTTGTCACGGTACAAAGCCCTTACTGGGTCTCAGCAGAGAAGGGTCTTTCTGATAAGGCTGCGTTTTTATCCCGGGCAAAACTAGTGCGCCCCCAAAGGCGCTTTACGGTTGCAAAGGTGCAACAAGAAGGGAAAGGGCCCAGTTTTAGGGGGGAGAGGTTAGTGGCACGTGCCACGTGCCCTTTTCAAAAAAAGAGAGTGAAAGAGAGGGAGAATGGGTTTCGCTAAAGTAAAAAGGAGGAGGAGATCGCACAATTAATTCCCCCACGGATTCTCTCTCTCTCTCTTTTGGTCGATACAGTTCGTTCTTCGTCCCGTATATATTTTGCATAGTCGTTAAAGTCCCCGGTTCGAAACCCGGCCAATCTACCTGTCCTTCCTTTTTTCTATCTCCGTCTCTTTTTTTTCTCTTACTATCCTCCTCGACCGTTTCTTTTATCCCTATTATAAATTCTTTTTCCTGGTTATGCCTGAACTTTTTCCTACTTATTTTTACATATTTTCTTTCTTTAACATCTGAATAAAAAAAAACAGGTAACACTTTATTGTTTAGATCCTTAAAAAGTTTAATTTTATTAAATCAATATTTAATTTAATGATAAATTATTATTAAACTATTTGCTATAAAAGTTGTTTACCTTTTGGGAAGGGACTGACTTAGACATCAGTTTTCGATCTCCAGAGGCCTAGTACTCGAATTTTTAATGGGAACTGTAAAATTACATTTAAAGAAGAGAGTTGTTGCTCTGTTATAATTTTAATAGAGGATCAGGAAGGATCAACAATAAGGCTGCCTTTGGATTCTCAATAAAAATTCAAAATTGAGACGTTTCGTCAGCATGTATTTGAAATACATATAATAATGTATACATACGAGTATACGCCAATGATGTTAATTTGTTGTTTTTTAGTCTCATTGGTGTGTGAATGATGAATTGACATTTAAAAGATTAATATATAAAACTATACTATCATATGAAAATGACTTTATAATTTTTTGATAGATGAACAAGTAAACCTCGTTCGAAACGTCTCAATTTTGAGTTTCTATTGAGCATCCAAAGGCTACCTTATTGCTGATCCTGTCTTCTTCTTTATTATAAATAAATAAAATTGCTAGGCACTTTATTGACAAATCCTAAAATCTGAAAATATTTTAGCGCCCCTCAATAACCTCGCTCCGACCCTGTTGGGAATTAACTTCCTCCTTATTATAGATATAAATTATGTTAAATTTACTAGGAATTAAAAATTTTGTATACTCAGTCCTCATTAGTATGAGTATCGAGTTATCAGGTTTAAAACGGGCATTACTTTCTTTTCCAATTTCAGATTCTTTTCTCCTTTCATCAGGCTTCAGGCCGTGTGATGGGCCGGTCTCTAATATTATTCGGTCTTTAATTTTTTAAGAACTAAAGTAGGGATTGATTTAATTTTGGGGCGGTTTTTTCGTCGCTCACGCATTTAGGCCGTCAGAACTCTCTGCCTATTACTGGGGTGGGATGAGTTCCCACTTCTTACCCTAAGAGAAGACATAAATGAAAATTAGGATAAATTTTTATAGTAAGCTGGTTCTCTTCTCTAGGCAAAGAAGAATGTATGAGCAATTAGCCTCTCTATTTTTTCTGCTCTCTTACGGTCATATTTAAAGAAAATTTTTTATTTTAAAGACCATTTATTGGATATATGTTATTTCCTCATACTCATTAAAATTACTTTCGAAAATTTTTATCAAGAATATTAATCACTTCCTTAGAATCTAATCTAAAAAAGGATTTATTATACACTTTACACTCCTCTACCGGCAGACCACAGACCGTTTTATTCCGATTCTAAATCAAAACAAAACCTATTTGAATTTATTTATTTTAATCCCTTGCTAATTTTTTTCTTCCTCGATCCCCAGTTCCCTTGAGAAGCTCTAACCTCCTAGGGACCTTAATAAAAAACACCAGTCATAATTATCATACTAGAAAGAGTAAAAATTTTCTTTGAAAGAATTCATCTAACAGTTTTTTAACTTTTTTTTTATTTTTTCCTAGCAAAAATTATATATATTGTTCTAACTTCTATACGATATCTCGTTGAACTGGATATAGCGATTAGGGAATTCCCTAGCAGAACGTTACATCTTGCAAAAGAAACTCCCCCCTTTAAATGGAGCATTGTCCTCAAGCCAAAAGTCCCTATATTGAGAATATATATATATAAGATATCCCCAACCCTCTTCTCCAGCTGCCTTATTTACTTCCCATATATAAGAAGTCGCGAACCAGCATCTTAGAGCCTTAGAGAAGTATAAGCAGCTGAATGTGTTGTGAAGCCCCATTTCTTGAACAATACCCCTGGCCAAGGTGGCGAAGAACACGCGCGTGCCAAAACCACCCCCTAATATTCCATCTGGCTACTTCCGATTTACCCCACTTTAAGAACCATTGATTTCTTAAGGAGTCCATGGGGGAACAGAAGCGGTTGACCTTTGTCTTCAGGGGGGTGATTATTTATTGGCAATTTGGGAATTGAAAATGGCCATTGGAAGGGGGCTGACTGATTTCAATGAATAAATTCTAACGAATCATTTATTATTTATTTTCTATTTTTCATTTCTAACAGTTGAATTTCATGCTAATTAATTGGAGAAATTATTTTAAAAGATGTCAATCTGTCCGCATTAAAATCAGTAAATAAAAATTTAAAAAAATATATAAAATTTTGTTTCAATCCGTTAAGTTTTTCTACTGCAAACATGTCTACAAACCCCCCAGAGACAATATGGTTAAAAACTTTTGGGGACTTCACTTCAATGAGATACATTGAAGAAAATGACTTTTCTATATATAACCAGGTGGCTTAGAGTGGATTGGAGGAAACTCTCCTCTCCCCAGATTGCATCGATTTGGCAAAATAAGGACTTTTTTATTTTTACTCTTGAAAAAAGTGTCGTATGATTAAAAAATTTTATTGATGGTTTTTTAACCAAGATACTTTAAGTTTTTTTTTTCAAATATTATCCATCTTGGCAAAATCGGGTCAATTTTTTACAAAAATTAAATTTGGTTGCCATTTTTAATGTCTTCCTCCCTCCCTTAGTAAAATATTTTCGCTACGCCCTTCCCCATGAAAAAAAAATTAGATTGCTTCCCTTCCTCACCCTCCTCGAAAAATTATTCTTGATAAGAACCTGATACTAACTTATAGTTGTTATAACAAAAATTAAATTAAATTAAAATGTATGAAAAAAAAGATGAGTGTCTAAGCTACGGATTACGGATAGGAAGTTGTAACATAACTCGGTTTGAAGTCCCACTTGCCGCAAAAATTATTCCAATGCCATTCTCCTCCTGGGAGAGCAAAGTGGGACAGTAACAGATACAAACCCGACTCTAAAATTCAATCTAAATCCAAAATATATAAAATTACATTTATTAAATGTTAGAAAAATGTGGTCTAAATGGCCTCAGATACCGAAAAGACTAAAAAATCCTATTTAGATACACAAAAAATGTAAATCCATATCATATTAGCCAGGTGTTTATGAGTTAAAATGTAGCATCAGAACTCATAAATTTCTAACAATTATAAATACGCTAAAAGAGAAAAATAATGTTTGTTGGTGCTCATAGGACATTTTATTTAATATCCCACTAATGATATTTTAAGTTTTATTGAGCGTCCTCGCTTTAATATTTTTGTTTAGTTGTTTTTTGTGAGGGTATTGTTGCTGGTGGATCAAGTGACCCTCTGGCCTCAGTGAGTGGAACCCAGGATCTCCAGCGTGTCCGAAGCATCGTAGTGCTTCCTTTGCACCACATCATCGGACACTTGATCACACCAGCAACACTCACTTTCCTAATTATTTATCTAGGCCTTTTGATAAAGTTAGTCCCTTGTGAAAAATTATAAAAAAAAATTTTCCCTTATCATTATCGCTATTTAAATATCAGGCAGACCGACATCTTGGCAGGCTCTCTCTTGATCCACCAGCAAAAATATACTCAGAAACAAATATTAAGTAAGCTCTGACTAGCTAAGTCTGATATTAATAACTAATTCAAATTCATAGAAAACGATTTAATTTAATTTAAACCCCTTTCCTTAAAAGGGTTTCTGCTGCTTACAGTAGGATGTTAGTACCGGCCAAGATGACGTTCCGCCTGCTCGTTTGAAATTTTTAAATGTCATTACCTATTTGAGATAAGTGAAAAATGTTTCTTATCTGCGGCCAGATTTGTAGTTCTATTTTTTAAATTTATTTTTGGGCCCTTATCCTGAAGCCATTCAGCCGTGAGTAGTTCTTGAAAATTATTTAACATATTTATGTTTTGTTAGCATGGCAACGAGTTTTTCTATTTTTGTTATGGAATTCTTGCCTAATGTAAATAAATGCATAATGTGCTGTCAAACCATAATAACATTACCTTCTTTTCTATTATTTTCCTTGAACTTAGCCTTTTTCTGTCATTTCTTTTCTTCTTTACTTACCCTCAGATACCCAAACAAAGAAAAAAATACTTTAAGTGTATCCCAAATTATATATACATATGCTAGATATACCTCTTTTTGTGATAATCCCAAAACAATGCTTCGTTAAAATTTTTCAAGTTTTCTGAGATAATTGGTTTTTTTTTCCATCTTTTACTGTACCATATCTGTAAAATATTAAATATTTTAATATAATATATAATATATCAGAGGTATCGTAAAATTTCAACTTATCGGGGAGAGTATTTTATACTGATGCTAATTTTTTAAAAGACGAAAAAAGGAATTACTAATAAAATTTTTCACTAATCTTAAATTTTTTTTTAAAAGTCTTTTGGCCATCTGCCATTAAGTCTTCGTCCTTATTTATTTTCCTTATTTATTTAAACCAATTGGGTGCAAATATTATATTAATTTTTGTCGCTCAGGACGGAGAGCGAACCACTGACCTTTGGTAAGTGAAGCAAGACCTTTACCTCTTCACCAAAGGACAGGGCATTAAAAAAAATAATTAAATAAGGAATTCTCTAATAAAATAATGATAAAATTTGTTTTAAATTTAGTTTATTATTTATTTAAAAAAAAAATTGCTTATATAAAAATTTTACATTAGTGCACTAGAAAAATAATAAAAGGGAGATTGCACGAGAAAAGCACTTTAAGAAATTATTTTTTAAATTATTTAATATATAAAAAGAAAGTATTATAAAATAGAATAAGATAAAAATATATCAATATAAAAGATATGATGCGACTACCTCACATCACATAATATTCGAGTTTTTTAAGCCTAAAAAAATTCCTGTTATTTTAATATTCTTTTTAAAAACAATAAAGTAATTAACTTTAAAAACATGCACAAAGTGTTGCAAGGAACTTGGCTGTGAAATTGGTTGCCTCCCTCGCAGCAGTTTCTAAATAGCAGTGTGAATTTATAGATGTTGGTATCCGAATCCAATGTAAAAATTGTGATATTTGCTAAAATATCAAAATTTCGGCATTGTGTTGCTTTATCCGAATCAAAAGTCAAAATTTGGATATTCGAAAAAAAAATTGTGTTCTGAAGATAATACAATAAGCAACTTTTCAAGTTCGTTGAAAAATCATTGGTCCACCCAAGATTTTCGAATTTTAACGTTATTTCAAATAAATCTTCTCTTTTCATAAAAAAAGACAAAAATGAAATAAATACAATTTAATATATATGATTAATTAGAGAATACTATTAATAATTGTGAAATTTTATTATTTTATTTTATTTTTTGTAACGCATGGACTCAGAAACTACTTAAAAGATTTACATGATGTTTTTATGTGGTTTTAGGCTAGGTTTTATATTTGGGAAAACTCCCCTAGGGTGCCTGTAACTAAAAAATTCTAAAAATTTAATAAGTCTATATTCATTAATTTTAATTTTCTTTTATTTAATTAAAATTAATTACATGCTTTCTTTATGGAGAATCGCAAAGAAGATGAGAGAGTGAAAAGACCCAAATTTGAAAAATTAAATATCATAGGGGATCCAGGGGGACTTGCATTCCTGGTTAGTTGCGCAGAATATTAAAGAGCTCTATTAAAAGACGTTAATTTTATTTTATCACCTACTACTGTATTTATTTCAACATTTTTGATTTAATATTTATCTCCAATAGTTACAAAATTCATTGGATATTTCGTTCATTTTTTATTTATTCATAGGCTAATTTTGATTACGATATTGAGAGTTATATTTGAAAATTTTTTATATCTCTGATATCTATATCTGAGCCGGGTAAGATTTTATTTTGTGACGTTTTTCATCATTTAAAATTCTTAGCTATCAAGTACAATCGAAATTCAACGGAATTTTAGTAACAAATGGTAAAAAAATTAGGATTTATATATTTTCTTTCCAAATTAATAATATATTTCACAGAATTTTTTTTTTAAATTTCTACTTTATTTTTATGTATTTATTTGTATTATTACAATGAGAGGGGATAAAGCAGATTCAAATCGACCTCATGATAAAAATTTATTAAACTCTATAAGTTACACCTGGGGAAGGAAAGTCAAGCCGACCAAGAATGTTCCTATGAAATTTACTCTCTAGAGTAACACATCGTGCCAGTCCCAATGACTAGAGAGAATTATTATTATTATTATTGTTTAGAATCTTGGTGTGTGTGGTAATTGGCTCCATGTTTAACTTTGTGTCAGACTCCGAACAAAATTATGAAAAGATTAGTTCATGGTTCAATAAACTCATCCAATGCATTAAAGCTCTGAAGATTCCTTATATCCATTACACAAAAGAGGTTTTTATTATAATATTCAAAGATCTTAAGGACATTTTCTCATGTTTTCTCAGCATGCGAATATGCATGCTCACTAAAGACCTTGCAAAATCTTTTTTATTACATGATTGACCCCTGAGAGATGATCTATTGAAGTTGTGTTGTCTTAATAAGTGAATAAATCATTTTTTTGAAAAAACAAAGACTGTAAAATTAAATATAATTAATATTTTCAATAATTAAAATAATAAAAATCTTGCATGATTGTCTCCCTGTTAACATATAGCCAGTATTTTTCCTCAAAATTTCCCTTTGTCAATTTGATATGCTAACTAATCTTCCATTTCATTAGTCGCTCGTTAAAAATAACAATAAATAATGTAAAATGAAATATATTTGGAAAATGGACAAAGGAACACTTGTTCATAGTTGAGCCTTTGAGATTTTTATCATAAAAAAAAGATCAGGTTGAATGACTGGGATAAAAGTTGGGGGTGATCAGGTCTTTCTACCTTGTTGTCTGGATGTTTTTGTTGTTCCTTTCACAAAGCCGACTTCCTTCTACCTGGCAAAGAGTATTTTTCCAAAAACTCTTTTTTTCTACAAATAAAAAGATTTTCTAACAAAAATAAAAATATGATAATATAATTTTAGCTTATTTCTTTCCGCATTTGCTTTCTCATAGTACTTATCGCAGGACTTGTTCTTCACTGGCGATGGCGGGATTTTATTTATGGATATCTAAATCTAAATTTCTCAATGATCTATGATATGTCCTTTTTGTATTTGTGTTCGGAGTCGGGTTCAAAGTTTAACATTTAATATATTTTAAAATAATTTATTAATTTTATAAAAAAAAGTTTTTTGACGGAAAAATATTATTAATTAGGGAAGAAAATCAGTAAAGTCTATCTCAAAATTTTTTGGCCCAATTCACGGTTTGAACTCCAGATTCATTATTCTGTAAGTAAATAAAATTTAAATAATTTTAATTACGCCAGATATTAAAATATCTATTTCTCTAAATATTTTAAAATCTAAGGCTATTTAGACCCAGTCCATATTTATTTAAATTAATTTCTACCTAATATAACTTAATTAAAAGGGAATTTTTATAAAAATTCTAGGCAAAACAGAATGAATTTCTCTTGTTTCATCAAATGTTAACAATAGTCTATCACTTGGGGGCGGGATTATTATTTGAATATATTCGTCTTTACATTTCTTATATAAAATATGAATAAATACAAATCAAGTGAGATGTCTAAGCTTTAATTTTTGTTTAATTCATTATACCTATTAATATTAATAATTTTATCTTTTATTGATTTGCAGAAATCGATCTTTAGGTTTAAGAGCCAGTATAAAATTCAGATTTTTAATTTTTACAAATTCTATTGCTCTCTTTCAACAATAATATTCTAATACTAAGATTTTATTCTTTTCTTTGTTTTTAAATTGTTCCTCTAAACCTGTATTTATATATAAAATTTGAATTTCAATATTAATATTCCTTTTATTCTTTGTGTTGACTTTTTAATTCAATTTTCTTTGCACCTGGGTTTTGTAATATTTGTTTCCGGAATTCCTATTCTTTTAATTAAGTCACTTTTCGGAGCAAGCAGCAGGTTTTTTTTCCCGATCTGAACCCCACAGTCTCTCTCCACTCTGTTAATAACAACATCTCCTAGTGCTTTCTTAAACAATTTTATGCAAATTCGTCTGGATTTCTTCTTCCGGGATCGGAGGGACAGGACTGCTCCAGAGGGGGCCTCGTACTATTTTAACATTTTTCCCTTGTTTTCCCTTCTGTGTCCTTTTATTCTATCAGGTCGTTTTCTTCGGACTTCCCTCTCAGTCTCTTTGTCTTGTCCATTTTTCGATCTGTATGTATTTAAAACATCTGTGAGAGTCGTTTATAGGTGGTGTGGGGGAATTGGGGTTTTAGCGCCCCGCGGAATTCACACGCTCTCAATTTACCAACCGGGGCGACGAACCCAAACACCTTTCGATTAGATTACCCATATCAAACCCAACCTACTCTCTGTCAATCCCGGAAATTGAATAACATCACTTTTTTAATGTTTTCTCACTAATCAAATCCTATTCAAAATTATCCGCCTTGTTTTTCTTTTTTTTTTTTGGATCTGCCAAACAGATCTTTATAAACGGATTTGTTATTATTATTTTGATCCACTAACTATCGGAAATAATTTTATCAAATATTATTGACATATCAGTCAGGATTTGCAAAAAATTAAGCTTTGATGAATCTAATCTTTCTTCTCTTTTACTTATTAGGATATTGCTCAAGAGATCTATTTATACTCGTATCATAATAATATTCATTCTTTCCTTTGTGATTACAGACTATTAATATTGAAAGGTAAATTAAAATAGTTAAGTAAAATTTTTAACTAGATCTTTTTGAAAAATTAAAGAAAAATTTTAAATGATTTGATATGAAGATTTTTATTTTATCTTCGAAATTTAAGTCATAACTACGTAAATGAGATCTGAAGTAATTTAGAATTCGGAGTCGGGTCGGTAATAATATACTGATTTCCCAAGGGGTTATTAATCAGCCACTTTGAACTCATGATTAAAATTTCATTAACTTAATCCCCTTAACTAATCTGCTTCTCATATACAATTTATAAATATTAATTAAGAAAGATTTCAACAAGAGTAAAGTTAATATAATAAAAAATCTTCTATTACGGCCGCACATCATACAACTTTCTCTCACCAAAAATAAGGAAAATTATGTGATATGGTGTCACACCAGATGCTTGGGTTCGTAGCTTAAATAAAATTTCAGGCTCCTATGTTTTTTTGTTTTTGAAAAATCTTTTTCACACACATTCAGACCATTTTGCGAGACACTCAAAAGGACCTCAAATTGTGTATTTCAGTTGAAATTTCGACATCAATTTTTTTCCGATCCCTATTCTTTTCCATTATATATTAGATATATAGGTAAGAGAAAGTAAAATAAAGAAATTTTTCTACAAATCGATGCAAAAAATAAAACCCTCCTCACTTTTATTTGAGACAATATTTCGATTTTGATTGTGTCTTCTTCAAAAGTTCAAATATTAAATCATAAAAACAATGCATGTGAAAAAGAGGCAATCGATAACATTACCAGAAGAGGTGATATTAATTATAAAGACATATTATTTTAAAAAATTTGTTATTAAATTTCTCCACGTAGTTTAAAAATCATTTGTTCTTTTAAATTCTTCTTGTGCAAAGTTCGATTAATTATTATCTTATAAATCAAACCTTTCTTTAAATTGCCTCCCAAATAGCTAAAAGTGAAAAAAAATTATTATGCGAAACAATAAAAACCGGGAGCCCCATTTTTCTAATCAAAATGATGTTTATGAAGTCTTAATTAAGTCTTCACAAAAGAGGAAAAATTTACACCTGTCCTATTTATTAAACTAATGGAAGTAATAAATAAATTAGATTAAAATTTATGTATTTTTTTAGGGTGTAAATTAAATAAAATTAAAAAAATTATTTCAAGGCACATTATCCAAAAATTTCGAAGATTTTATAAGAATATTCTTCAAATATTCTACATACACTGGCGTGAAATGTTTAACTATTTTTGTTTAGGATGGGTCCGAAAATTTAAGTGTTTTATTTTTCTATACTCTCATTTCTTTGTTTTCTCCACTACTCATACCAAATAGAAAAATTGAAAATAATTTTTTCATAAATTTATAACTTAAATATAACCAATTTGCTTATAATGTAATTAATCACTGTGGTGTATAGCTAGAGGTTGCTCCTCAGGAGTCTCTTCATATACCGGAAATAATCTCCCCAATGACTCAAATTTTTTCCTGGAAATTGCATCCTTCCTAGCTACACCAATATGTAATCAGTACTAAACCTCACCACCTCCCGTTTAAATTGTGGCCATCAAAATTTAAATATTTGAATTTATATTATTAGTTTTGGGCCTTCGGGACCCCCGGATGCGAATCCAGTTTGTGACGCCTCCTTGCTCTAAGTATTCTATAATTTCATTTTATAAAAGATAATTTTCAATTGTTGATATTTTGACTTAAACCACACAACTTAATCCTTTTATTTATTATTTATATTTATCCTTGGTGGTTAAATTTTCTCAAACGTATTCGATGTAATATTAAATTTCTTGACATCTGCCCTTTTTTCACTTAGACTGGTTCCTCATTAAACACATTTGACCACCTCTCTCTCTCTCTCTCTCTCTCTATCATCCTAAAATGTCTCTGCCCTTTTCGATCTGTTTGCTGGTCAAAGGGACTGAATGATTCGATTCCCATAACCAAGAGACATAAACCATTCGATCGATTCCCTATAAAATGAACCCCCTCTTCCTATGAATCCTGAGTCGGTATCACACTGATAGGGCGTTTAGTCTAGACTTTGGGGCAGACAATAACTGTCGGATCCGAAACAGCCGGCAAACTCTTGGAGTTGGGGGTACCAACGAGCCCTCGGGACAAATCTTTTAAAGCTATTGTACACACAAAATACATATCGTCTTTATATTGATTTGATATTTTTCTTGAGGTTGCAAAATGTATTCGTTATTTGGCTGCTATTGATGAGATTTGGACAGCTTTAAAAGAGGAAAGAAAGGATCAGAGGATTTTTCGTAAGACAATTCATTTCCCAAAGGGTCTTTTTTGAATGTTATAATCAAGTCTCTATTGTTTATCAAAATTCTCAAATTTCTCTCCCCCCTTCCCTCCTAAAAAATTGTTACTGAGAAAATCAAAATTTCACAAGGAAGTTAGTTCTTTGCCCTTTTTTAACTTCTTTCAATAAATATCTTTATATATTATTATATATAACTTGACCTGGAACGATTCGGTCAATTATTCTTCCTCAACAAATCCTCAAATTGTGATTTTAAAACATCGAAAAAGAAAAAATTAATTATAGAATAATCTTAATTAGTCTGGTGGCTCTTAACATTTCAAAGAAATTGCAAAAAATTAATATTGGAAGATAGTGATGGGCGCTAGGCAGCCGAATATAGGGTCTCTGTGTAGATTTAGGATTTCTAAATCTACATAGAGACCCTATATTCTATATATAAAAATTAATATTAATTTGGGAAAATTTTATCATTAATAGAGAAAAATAAAACAATAAATTTCCATCAAAATCTTTAATTTTTACCATAATTTTTTCATATTATAATGTGAACAAGCCTCCCTTCAAAGCATATAGATATTATTTCTATTCAGCGCTGAGGAACATAAAAAAATTAAAGATGATTTATCCAGATGATAAAATATTTCTAGACTGATAAATGGTTTTATGAGAGGGAAATTTTTGGTAAATTTAGAAAAAAAAATGATCAACATAAATTAAAGAATTTAAAAAATTTATTTTTATAATTTGAAAATTAGATAATATTAGACGTTACTTAATCATTCAATACTATTGATTATAATTGCAATTTTAATAAGAAAATTTTTGCGACCTCTTTAAAAAACATTAATATTTTTTTCTTCCCACATCTTTTTATTTGATGGCTGAAGACTTTAAAGACGTAACCGAGAAAAATTAACAGCTTGGACTACGCTCTGAATCCTAATTAAGAGAGAATAAAAGAAATATCAGAATAGCTCTTGGTCACCAATCTCTTTGACTCATT
>JAAAKE020106531.1:0-17435 GCA_010014785.2 Anisolabis maritima
ATTTTTTGAAAAATAAATGAGTAAAATTTTATGTGATTAAGGTTTTTGATAATAACAAAAATTTTATGGAAAATGAATATCAAAAAAAAAATAGATTTTTTTTTTCTAAATAAATTTGCGCCGACGAAACAAGAAGGGATCCGATCATATAGAGTGTCTGGCCTTCCATCGCGAAAGTGAAATTACAAAATTAAATTGCGAAAAACTCTTTTATTTATGAAAGAATCCTTATGAAACTGAAGAAAACTCACTTTTAAAGTATCATAAATCTATGGTGAATTTTTGATTTAGGTACGATAATTTAAAGGCCATGTTTATTAGTGACCCTAACGAATTCAAATTTTAAATATCGCTCCTTCAATTTTAAAGAATGTTTGATTTTCATTCGGGATTTTTACTATTAAATAAATATTTTTTGTACTTAATTAGAATTTTAATTAATTGATAATTATAAGATTAAAGTTAAAACATTAATATTTTGTTCAAAAGATTATTAAAATTGGGAAAAAGATGTGTATAAAAATTACAGCTTAGATCAAAGCTAGTTCAAGTTGGAAGCAAATTGGGCGGGGCAAGGGGGATTGTTGATATTAAAAAAAATATATATTATCCCTATGAAGAAATATTTCACAAAAGACTATTTTAATCATTATAAGACATATGATATAACATTTCAGTGCAAAATTTCACGGATATTAAGAATCGGTAGACAAAATTTCGATATCTCAAATAGTTTTTGAGATTATTCATATAAATCATAAAAATATTAGATGCTAAATTAAAGATCTTAGCAGATATATTTGATATGTATTCGAGGCAGAATTTTATGGAGAATTCGAATATTTAATCCCCATTTTTATATCTTAATCATTTTTTTGAATAAATAAATAAAAACCATAAATAATCTTTAAGTCCATTTATTCAACTAACTTATATGATATATGATGCATCTATTCAACGCAGAATTTTATGCTCATTAAGAAGCACTATTCATTATTTTATATCTTTCATAGTTTTTTAATAATTCAGTCCAAACTAAAATGAATAAATCTAACTGTCAAACAAATATTAAAAATTTACTTTTCTTTAATTTAATGACAATTTATGTTCAAAACAAGGATGATCTAGTTAGAGAATTTCATTTCCCATTAAATTTAATCAACATCAAAAGCTAAATATGTATATTTAAGAGAAAAACAACAAGTGAAGAAGAAAAAATTATTAAAAATTGCAAGCGCAAAATTTAAAATTTGAAATTGTCGAAATCACTAATAAAGGGGCCCTTCAAATGGGTGGATTCCTACCAAAAATTTTATATAGATTTATGATTCAATGAAAGTGGGTGTTCTGTTTTTTCATAAGATTTCGTCCACAAATAAGAGAGATATATGCAAAAGAATTTCAAGATTTCAATTGAGCGATGAAAGGCCAGACGATCTATACACTAGTACCTTGCCTCGGTGTCGGGGCGCAGATTTGATTTCGAAAAAAAAATTGCAATTTCCTATGAATTATTTGCTTTGCATTTTTCGTATATTTTTTTCTTATCAGAAATTTTATATACTTTTATTTAAATTAGTTTATTTTTTTTTTTATTTAAATTATTTAGTTTACTTAAGAAAAAATATACTGACACAAAAAATTGGTGTAAAAGCACATCACATTACATTCTCTTGACTAACCGGGTAATATAAAGTTATATGAGGTGCTCTTAATGTTTTTATTATAACCCCTTAAAAAGTCGCTTTCTGGTTTCAATAAATGTTTTCAAAGCTCTTTTCGAAATTCGTCCAGATGATCTATACACTAGTACCTCGCCTTAGTCTCGGGGCGCAGATTTCTTTTCGAAAAAAAATTGCATTTTCCTATGAATTATTTGCTTTGCATTTTTCGTATATTTTTTTCTTATTATCAGAAATTTTATATACTTTTATTTAAATTAGATTAATAATGTACTACCAGTATTAGATATAATGGTTTCCTAAAGAGAGTGTATAAATTTATATTTCTTATATATTATTAACCTTCAAAATTTTATTAAATGATATCAAAATGTTATATGTAAAGATAATAGAGCTTTGTATTTTATTCGAAAATTATTAAATTTTATTCATTCTCAAATAAATTCGTATTTATTAAAGTTTTATCTTGTTTTCATTAGAAAAATATCCTTTTTAAGTTTTAATTCATCTATAAAATACTTTCGTAGTCTAAATTTCTCAATTTTATTTAAATTAATATGTTTTTTTAATTGAAATAGATTTTATTAATATTAAAAATAATAAAAAATTAACGAATAAAAAATGTTTATTACAATTTTTTTTTTTTTTTTTAAGAAATATTTAAAATTTACTTGAAAAATAAAATAAAATTAGTTTTATTTTTCTTTTCATCTATTCTTAATTTTTTAGGCTTTCAACTTTTAAATATCATTATGATTAGTATTAAATTTATATTAATAATTATTTTGATTCAAAATTTATTCCAAAAATAATTTATTCTTATTTATTTATTTATTGTTTTTTTTTTAAATAATTAGTTTGATTGTCGTGGCTCATTATCGAGTGACGCCACAAAAGCAGTTAATAATCAGCCGTGAGTTTGCAAAAAATCTAATAAATTAATTTTTTTACTCTTCTAAAAGATCCGAACTTTTAACATTTTTTCGCGCTTTCACTCCTCTTTTTCTTTAATTTATTATTCAATTTATTTTATAGTGATTTTCACCTCTTTATTCTTTAATTCTCTAAACGAACTATAGATTAATATATTGGTTGATAAAATTTAATTTATTTACTTGAATTTTTTTTTAACTCGCGGACGTATTCCGAAATAAAAAGTCCCAATAAGCGGTGTTGTCATATCATTTTCTTAATATAATCAAAAATTTTATATTTAATATCATATCTTTTAATTAAGAATATCTTATGTATCTTATTATTTCAAAAATAACATTTGGACATGTATTTTAATAATGTGTATTATTATTTTAATTAAAATACACGTAAAAGTAAATCATTTTTCACGGACTATTTACTTTCGTGTAGTAATTTTTTATATAGTTAACTCTACCATAGTTGGAGTTTGTTCAACCTCATCCTTGAAAATCTCACTCACCTAATTTTCCTTCTCATCTCTTGAATTTTGTCTTTATTTAATTAATATAATCATTTAATTAATAAACCAATAATAAAATGAAGAAGAGCATGTAAAATCAAGAATTTCTTTAAGGTAAGAATAATTTCTTCATGTTACCCAAGAGTTCAAATTTATATTATTATATAATTCATGGCAATTTTGAAAAAAAATATATATTCTCCATAAATTAAATAAGAGTTTGTAACAGCTAGTGATCTTCGGATACTGAGCAAATTAATTGATTGCCCTTCCCCCAAACAATAGGGCCTGATTTCTATTTATAAGTATAACTTTTTTCATAAGTTTAGGTATCTGAGGCCATTGAGACTTCATCCATATTTAATTATATTGGTAGCCAATATAATTTAAATAAATTTTATTGCTTGGGACGAGAAGCAAACAACTGACTTTTGGATCAAGAAGCAGGACCTACCTCCACGGGCCGTAATACGTAATAGGTTTTTATAGGTCTGTTGCAAAAAATACTGGTAATTGAACCAACCATCATACCGATATTATTTCACTTTGCGTATGGGTGTGACCAGAATTGGGTTAGTTAAATTACTTGTTCAAATTATGATAAAAAATTTTAAAATAAAATTTAAAAAAAAACCTCACTATAATTTTAATTCTTTTTTTTAGGTTAGGCGGCCTTCGAGTTTCAAGAATCCCCGGGCAAAAACTCGATTTGTCTGGCCGATTTCTTTAGTTCCAAAAATAGATGAGTTAATCCCTTATTAAAAACATATGAAAGAGTATCTCTTTATTTACCTGTTCTTCATAACAATATCAATTTTTTTAAATAAAATCTGAAAAATAGGGGTTTGTTTTGAAAAAGGTGGTGGCTTTCAAAACAATACCCAAAGACTAAGTCAATATATCATTTAAAATAGAATTATAAATTTTCTGTATAAATAAGTCTACTCTCCAATAAACCATGGTCTTTTGAGACCATTTCGAACCCAATTAGTTCAACCAATATCTCGGGCTTAATGTCATCTTCAATATATCAATATATAATATATCAAATTCCACATAAAAATTTTATTATCTTTCAGAATCATAGAAATGGACAAAATACTCTGAAGGCATCAAATCTAAATAAATTAGTCAAGAATCTACGGAATAAATAGAAAGATCATTTTATAAAATTTAGATTAAAAATTAGGTGAGGAAATTAATCTTATATTATTTTCAGATTCATAGATGAGGAAATTATTCTATTCATATTTATTAATTTTGACATACGAGATGTTGATTGATGAGCAAGAAGTCTTTACAAAACTATTTGAAATTTTCATTCTTATATCTATGGTAACCAACTTTTTTAAATTCTTGCCAAGGGTATTTTAAAAAACACTTAAGCCCAGCATCATAATCATTTAACATTTTAACATTTAATGGTTGAAATTTTGTTTTTTTTTATCGATGAAATGGGCTAAAATAGTGATTTAAATTAATTATGATTATGGGCATTAATTTAATTACCCATTTACTTTATAAGAAATAATATAAATTCAATTAATTTAGGAATTAAATAAAAAAATGACTTATGAACAGTCCAAGAGTGAATGAAATAATAACAAAAAATGTTTTATAAATAAAATAATTTAAAAAAAAAAAATTACTATTGGTATGCAATTCTTTTGCCTAAAATTTAGCGGTACCTGATGCCAGAAAGGTTGGGAACCAATGCACTAGGCAGTTTAGGAGACTATTCTTCAGGGACAAAGGTGATATAAACATTTTCATTCGTCCAACAAAATATATCAACAATATACAATTACTTCAGAATTAAATAAATAAGCTAAATTTTTGGCAAATGAAAGTGAAAAATTTGGTGAGTTTGGAGTACCAATGGCTATCTTTCATCATCGGCTAACTCACACTATAAACCACTTATATTATTGCCAGTAATTTGCTTTCAAAGAGTGAAATGTATACGAACATTGCACCAGCGTGATTCTGGCCTTTTTACTATCATTTGCCAAAAATCTATCTTATCATCTATCTAAACCTGAAATCACCCATTTGCCACTCAACTCTTTAATATAAAATTATATTGTTGGACATTGATGGGGGCGGCTCAAAAAAAAAAAAGAAAAACCAACTCTCTTATTGTCAACTAACAAGCAACCAAAGAGCCTCTCTGGGAATTAATTTATTCTATAACCCTATAATAAAAATTTTAAATACCTATTTCCAAAGATTATATTGTTATATCATTTTTTATCTGAACAAATCAAATTTTATCTTATTAAATCTAGATGGCATTTTTCCTGCCACTGCCTCCTTTTGTAAAATTAAGTATTTTTATAATTATTATTTTCTATTCTTTTTTTTAGCTTTGTAATTGAGAAAAAGGAAAAAATTCCATTTGACCTTCTTTTCAGAAAAAAAAAAAATGGAAATGAAAAATTTTCTATTATGCCTGAAACGGAAACATTTAAACTGGATTAAAAAAATAATCTCAGAATCTTTTACTTTTCAATTTCACTTCATGTTAATTTATTTCAAAAGAAAATTTGTTCTTATTTACTAAATAAACTACATCCAAATTTGCCCTTCCAATTCAAAATATTTACTCTTTGAATAGGAAAAATATATAAAAATGATTTTTGAACAATATGATGATGAAAAGTATATTATAATCTAATGAATTATTGTCTTTGTTTTTTTCTTCTCTTGGATGGGATCATGATTTTTAAAAACGCGGTAAATCCAATTCCCTAGCTCTGGATCTAACTCTCTGATATTTTTCCTGAATATTTATTTCTACAAACTCTCTAATCCTACTCCTTTTTCCACCAGGAATCTCCTGTTTGGAAGGAAATGTGCTTAATGATTAAAGAACTCTTACAAAATTGGAAACCTACTCTTTCGAAGTCCACCTATTAACTAAATTTAAAGAGGAATCTGTTATAACTCATAGCTTTTTCTAGAAGATCAAGAAGATTCATTTTGATGTATATTTTGGTATTTATATTGAAAAATTTTATACTTAATTAAATTGAAACTTGAATCAAGGCTTTCCTAATATTAACGATATAAAACATTTGACTTTGAATTAAAATTAAAATTAAATTAAGGGAGAAATTGGTAGCAAAAAATGGGACATTCGAATCATGAAAAAAAAAAAAAATTCAAGATTTGAGAACTCGCTATTTTCGTCATTAAATTTATATAATAATAAACACAATCTTTTCATTTCAATTAAAACTTTTAAATAGAACCATTTTTTCTTAAAATTCTAATAAGAAGAATTTGAAAGATTCGAAAATATTTTATCATTCAGATTCGAGAAAATTTAGGATTTATCCTATTTCTACTAAAGAGAGTAAGGATGCAGGAAGTTAAAAAAGGTTTATTTCAATTTGCCATTGTATTGGCTCTCAATTAATTTAAATAAATAAGGACGGAGTCTAAATGGCCTCAGATGCCAAAAAAAGACATGGGAAAAACTTGCCATTAACGTTTCAGACGTTCATTACGCCCTTAAGATTGAATAAGTTTTTAATAAAATTTTAAAGTTGTCATTTAATAAATAATGTAGTCTATAATATAAATATTTTAGTGAAAATTTTAAGCAAGTATTATTGTCTAAAAGGTTATTTTGAACATAAAGGCTCACATCTACTGAGAATATAAATGGCGATCACGTTAGCTCATGACTGGAATTTATTTTGTTTAATATACCAGTCTTGTCCTCTGTTTATCAACTGTCAAAACGTAGGTTGCGCATTCTCTCTCTCTCAATGTCCTCTATAATTTTAATGCTAAATCCTGAATTATTTCTTAAAACTTTCAAGATAATACATATGTATTATTTAAAAATTATAAAATGCTAACTTTAAAATTATATTAACAAGAAGGGCATGATGATATCGAATTTGTATATAAAATAAATCATCCTACCCTAACTAGATAACATTATTGAGGCTACATGAATTAAATTCTTATGTACAATATAAATGTTGATAATTTTAAATATATGTATATATCAATTTTAGGCAGTGAAACTTCCTGACTGAAAAGATGGTATAAAGAAATTTTTGTTAAAAAGAATTTTATAAATATAGTTTTCTCCAGATTACACTAAAATTTAACATAACATATCTAAACTTGTTAAATTAATATATATATATGAAATATAAAATTAAACGAAAATAATTATATTTTTTTTTAAATTAACTTATTTAAATTAATTTAATATATGCTACAAATGTTACATATTTAATTTTGTTGTCAGTTTGTTGATGGGTTCCCTGGGATTAGAATCAAGAAATTCGGACAGGAATCATAGACATCCTGACACCTTTACACCAGACCCCAACATCTGATTATACTAACAAAATCACATAGTCCTAAATTTATTAGAAGTCAATCGGTAGTAAAAAATTTTCTGCTGCAACCCAATGAGAAGCCCAACATCTAGTATGTACTAATACAATCACTAGCAGGAATTCTTAACTCGAAATTATAAAAGGAGTCCACAAATTAATGACTCCTGAATAAAAAAAAAGTTTGACAATCTCGCTTGTGTATCTATTATGTAGATGTATTTTGTATATATACGTGTCTGTGTTTATCACGAGTAAGGCTGAATAGTTTGACGGATTGAAACAAAATTTGATATTTGAGCTTTTAAATCAAGAAACAAGGGCAACATTAACTCTTGGTTATAAACAAACGAGAAGAAGTGATACTTAATTTCAAGTTCAAAGCTGAAAAATCAAAATATCTCCCAAAGTATTAACTTTGGTATTATTGGAAAGTCTTATTACAAATATATTTTCAATTTAGGATTATATATGAAAATATAAAGAGGATTATTTAATAGAAAATGTAGATTATTTTGATTGAACATTATTTATTTATAATAAATATTTTTAATTATTCATCCAAATAAATTTTTTTAACTTTTATTAATTTAATCAAATTTAATTACTTACCTCTATTCATATGTCCTGGGAACCATCTCAATAAATTCTTATCAGGAACTTTAAACGAAGTACGAAATTCCTCATTTATTATTTGTTTAACAATATTCGACATAATTAAGATATTAAATTAGTTATTTACACCTCAAGGTGACCGCTCTCTAAGCCCCCCCGGTTTTTTAACCAAATGTCAAATTATAACCTTAACATGGGAATTCTAACCTAAAGATGGAAAAAATAAATTTTTTATAAATTCACGTTGCGCGCCAATTCAAATATTTATTTTGTTTATATATATTTTTGATTCTATATTTGTGGTAAGATTGATAGGGAGATAAGAGAAAATCAATTGCTGTCGTCGCACTCGTTGACTCCGTTCTCGTCGTCCTCGTCGTTCTCATCGTTTGTCATTTAATCGTTTCCAGGCTGACTTCGCTTACTTCTTCGTCATCATCGCCTCACCATTCAGCACAAAATCAAGAAAAAGAAGAAAGCATGTCGTTCCCGTCGAGGATGTCAAAGGCTGTTGGCAAACATGTATGCACACTTAAAAAAAAAAGCCTTGCTGTTTCTCCGAGCACAGTATAGAGCCAATATTTAATTTTGCATTTGCACAAATTTAAGGATTCTCATTTTTATCACCCTGGTTGAGGACGACCTGGGCGCTTCACCCTTGCATGGGCAAATTTTACAAACATTTTTTTTTTAATCTCAAATTAAATTAGAGATATACTAAACGAAAGAATATTATATAATTTGGCGATAAAGAATAATTAATTTAAATTTCAAATATTTAACTTCCTCAATATAAATAAATCGTTAGTCCATTTACGATTTTTCACAAGGAAAAGGAACAATTCTTTTTTAAAATTTTTTGTGATTATTATGAAATTTTACATAGAGAATTCAGTGTTATTGTTCAAATTACATAAAAAAAAAAAAAAACATTTCTTTTTAAAATAAATCCATCGAGAAGAATCCACAGTTTGGGAGACCGCTCTCTATGCCCCCGAAATCGGTACATCGTATTTGAAAAATAAACTTTTTTTAAATTTTTTTGCTTTAACCATATTAATCTATTTATATAAAATACAATGTTTAGGCCACTAATTCGGTACCCTTCATTAAGTAACAAATCTAATAAAATATATCCTAGGTTCCGTCCTGCGAAAGTTACCATTTACGAGGGATTACCAGATATTAGGTTGTGTTTATTTTTAATTTGTTACATGAAGGTCACAAAATATATGGCCAAAGCTCGTATAGTTATTCTAAAGCAACTTGGTTGGATGCCTAAAGCAGAGAGCAGCCAAAATATTAATTTCAATAATGTTTTTAGTTGTGATGAAAAATCACAATAAATTGGACAAACGTTATCTTTTGTTTCACCTTAAATGATAATTAAATATGTTAAAGATCTAGCAAATAATAATCTCTTAAGACGAAACAAAAGATAGCGTTTGTTAAATTTATTTTGATAGGCAAAATATAGGCTACATTCTGGATAAGAAATTACAATTACAAGTTTTTTCAACTTTACAAATATTTCGTATCGACTAAAAACTTTACGATACGATCTGTCTACCCAAATATAACCATTGTCGTGGAAAATGTTTACAAAGGCATATACTGTATGTCTATCAGATACTTATATATATATATATATATATATATATATATATTTGGATATAAAGATTATATATATATATATAAATGATCCCAAATCTAGACACCTTATGTGAAGGTCCCAGATCATATAATTTGCAAAGAGCGCTAATTAATCCACTCATGAAATGTTTGTATTCGATTATAGAAAAAATAATCAAATATTTTGATTATGATCGATTAATCGACTTTTTAGTTGTATTCTTCGATTAATTGATGGACAATTGCCTCTACTCGCGGCGTCCTTACAAGTTGCCCCGGCTCACACTTTGAGAATTTCTGGATTACCTAATATATCATTTCTTTTTTAATAATTGCTTAAGATTTGTAGATCTGACATTTTTTATTTTATACTTAAAAATAACTTATTAAAATTCATAACGTTTCGACTGCTAATTATACACTCATCATCAAATTTATAAATCCTAGTTTGTTTGATGATGTCTGTAAAAGTAGCAGTCGATAAATTTAAAACAAAAAACTAAAACATTCTTTATATTATTGATTATTTTTAGGAATAGAAATAAAATGATCTTGAAAATTTGAATCATAATATTTTGCAAAGCCTTAGTATTTTATATAAATGAGTATAACCAAAAAAATTGTTTATTTAATAGTCTAATAATAACAATAATGACTAAAATTTTTAAACTTGTGCAATTTCCTTTAAACAAAACCCAAAAATAAGATAAATAATTATATTGAATGAATTAACTCAATTTAAAGAAATTACTATTATTAAAAAATATATACAAAATTAATAATAATATAAATAAATTATAAAAGTTCTAAGAAATTTTTATTCACTTATTTTGTTAAGTTTTAAAATATTTGAATATTCATGTATTATTATTATTATTATTATTGATTAAAATTATAATGCTTTCATATAAGATAATATAATTTATCATATATATTTCCAAATTGAGAAACTTTATTGATCGCAGCGAAATTTAGCAGGATATAAATAAATCACTTGTTCTTGGCAAATATCTTATAAACAAAATAATAAACAAAAATTATTAGTTTCTAATTTTTACTTGCGATTTTGAAATATATTTTAAACAAATTAATGCCAGAAAACGGAGAATGATTAGGAGTAATTAAAAAAATGCCTAATGAAATTTACACGATCAATGGCCATTCGCTGATCTTGATTGTATAACGAATATTGATTAACTTTTAACTTTTACCTCCTGGCACTGAAGATGATAAACCTAGGGGCGTAGCTTGAGTAAAATATAGGTGTCAAAAGTGTCACAAAACTTTACTATACACGGAAACATAACAACTATATTAAAATAAAATATTTATAAATTAATTAAATAAATTTCTAAATGGGGTTAAATCTTTTTTTTACTTTCTCGTATATGTAGTATAAGTAAAGTATTATAATCGTCATAAAATTCGAACTCGATTGATTGTTCTTGATGTTTTGTACCTCCCTGAGTCCGAAAATACCATTTTTCGAATTATGTCTGTATGTTTATGTGTATGTTCGTTAACACAATAACTCGAGCACGCTTTTTTTTTAATGTTGATCAACCAAATTTTACATACATGCATTGCAGAAAAATCATAGATCTCTATTAAGTTTTGGGCTATTTCTGGGAAACGGAAGTGGTACTTTACCTGAAACGTTTTTCTAAAAATCGTGATAATTCAAATATGATTTCATTCATGTTATATATGTGCATTAAATCAAAATCAGAGACCACTTCCGACAACAAAGGAAATCGGGGAGCTAATGGCCACTTTAGCGAAATAATATTCATATACAAAATTGTTTAATCCAACATTTTTAACAATTTTTTTTTACTATATTTTACCCTTTAGAGCAGCATTACGCAACCTCGGGGGCGTGGAATAATAAAAAAAAAACTAATTATTGAAATCAAAGTAAAAAAAAAATACATTATTTTATATTAAAGATTCAACTATTTGGGCAGGAGGCTAAAACATATAACGTTGCATTATTGGGATCATATCTTGAAATATGTAACCAATTATGGAATTCAATCCTTGACAAAAAAAAAAAAATCACAAATATTTTTAAATCGTTTTTTTTTCTCGGATTGCAATTTCATAAATTAATAAATATAAAAGTTTTTCTATAAAAATTGATTTTATTTATCTTATATTTATATCTAGGCCACGTTATTCAATAAAACGTTTAAAGGATATTCGTGTAATTTAAAACAATAATATTGTTTTAAATCAAAAGTTAATGAAATTAGATTTTTATCTTAAAACCAGGGTTTGCTCTTAACATGTGCGGAATAATAATACGCCCAATAATTCCTTCTGTCCAATAAAATTTGGGGTTTATACCCTGTCCGAGGCCAAATAGTTCCAATCTCCCAGTCCTGCTCCAAATAATTTTCCCAGTCTCTTCAATTATTTAATCATATATATATATATATATATATATATATATATTAATCTGTTTTACCAGAGAAAAATGTAGAACTTAAACCAAATTTAAAAAAAAAAACTGGAGAATGTTTTAATTGTTTTATTTAAATTGGGTTGTAACACGAAATGTCATTTATTGTTGTTTACACTTTTCTTTTCCTTGAAATTAGCTTATTGTTTACATGGTAATCCGAAAAAGGCCTCTACTGCTTCATGACAACGCTCGCCTCTATGTTTCAAAGGTGACAGTCCAAAAGCTAAGAGATCTGTAAATGGAGGTCTTTCCATACCTTCCATATTCACCGGACCTGACTTTCACTTTTATCGAATAACTTTTTAAGAAATAAAAATTTTAACAACGAAAATTCGACCAAATCCACCTTCAAAGAATTCGTCTCATCGTTGACACCTAATTTCTATAGAGTGGGGAAATGCTTGTTCCACGGTGGGGAAGTGTTTAGACGAGAATGAAGCTTATTTTGATTAAGATATTTTTTTTTTTTTTTTTTTTTGCAAATAAGTTAAATTGACACCTTCACTGACATTTCATATGTTACAACCCAATATTTAGAGCATGCTATTCAATAAAAAAAATAAATTAGAAATATATTTTAAAGTGTAATAAAATTTTTATATAAAACTTTCCTTACTAAATGTTCAATTAAATTATTCGAGTCTGATCTTTTTGGACTCAGGAGATTATAAAACGTGTATTTCTGTTGAAATCTTAACATCGAAATATACCATTTAGAGGAGCCTTGAATGAAAAAAAATTCTGAATAATAGAGATTTATTTTGAAAAATGCAATATGCCCAGTCAAAACAATCATCTCGCACTCATCTGAAAAAAAAATTAGCAACCTCTATCTCTCTTTACTAATCCATTCTTTCTTTAACAGATAAGAAATTTTTGTATCCTAAAACTAACACAATAAAACTTTTTTTAAAATTTAAATCATAATTTTTTGCTATTTATGAAAATTTCCAGATTGCTCGAATCCGTGGAAAACCTCAGAGATGTATATCCAATAGTACTTCAAATATTATTAGCCAAGAAATGCCTTTAACTAAAACCACCCAACTGGATGGAGTGCGTAAAATTATTATGTGTCATCAGAAATCCAGGTAGTTTTCTAAAAAATTTTATAATTATTAATAAAAAGCCTAATGAAATAACGGCATTCGTATATAGAAACGCCTTATCGTTACAAATGATGGAAGATCTCCTTCACAATATCACTTATAATCAAGACGATCCTGGATTACGTTGCATAATTCTTTATGGCGAAGGCAAAGTCTTTTCATCGGGCCATAATCTCAAAGAGCTGGTATTTATTTAGCTTTATTCTATTTTGTTGATCCTTCTTACTCTCTATGGCCCATACGATTTAATAGGCCTCTTTAATATTTTTTTAAATTTAATTAAAAAGAAAGAAAATTAAATTAATATAGTTTTTAAAGAAAAGTGGAGATTTTTTTTATACATTTAATGAGTTAAGATATAACTAGAGAATTTTTTTTTTAATTAAAAAAAAAAAAAGTAAGTCCTTGAGGAGAAGAAAACCAGCCATTTTGTTCTTTCCCACCTCGTCACTTTATTGCAAATATATATATATATATATATATATATATATATTGTCAATATACAGTATCCAGTGTAGGTATGAGATTTTTGAGAAAAATTGTCCCATAAATAAAAAATATATCATAATTAATTTTCCTGTGCATGAGCTTTAAGTGTGGCGAATTGATATAATATTTGCATACACACTTGAATAGAATCTAGAGAAAGCAAAAAGGCTGGTTTTCTTTTCCTCATTTCCCAACATTTTAAATATCCAGCTAACACGTAAACTACAGAACTAAAACAGAAAGTTTTTGTCGTTTTTTAAAAAGGTAACAATTATATAATTTTAAAATTATCCTTAAGATAGCAGCACGATACATTCAAATTAAAAAGAAACCTGAAGAAGTATTCTTTTTGATTTTGGATAATAATTAACTCTCTCCTCACATTTTTTGGATATTAACTCAACTTATATTTAAATATAATGCGCTAGAGTGCAGCACTTAATTGATTACAATTAATAATGCTATTGGAATAATAATAATCGCCCTATTAATAATGAATATTGAAATTACAATACTCTACTCAAAGACAAGCACTTGCTTCTCTCTAGCGGCTAGAAGTATAAATATAATCCTAAAGAATGTCTTAGATGGCAGCACAGGACAGACAGTTTTTGTCATATTTATTGATTTTTTTTTGTTAACAATAAAATATTCAATAATCACTGTCTATTCTTAATATTGTAACTTTAATTTGCAATATATTCCGGAAGATAGCATCACTGTATTATTTTATCTAATTGTTAATTAATCACTTTCTCTTTTCCAATGTCTATTACTTAATAAATAATGTATATTGATGTTTTAAGCAAGTAATGCTATCTGGAGGTAATAAAACAAAACTAGAGGAGCTGAGGGGTAACTAGTTTATTAAATTCAAATTTAATTACAATAAATAATATTAAGAACTTGATCAAAATCTATTTAATAAAAGAATATTAAAAGCAAGATTTATTAATTAAAATAAACGTCCCATCGTCTGGTTTATTATTTTTTTAAGTTTGATTTAATAAAAAAGAAAGAAAAAATTTCAAGCAAAGCTCTTCTCTTCTAAATTAGTGTTTCTCAATTTGGGTGCCACAAGTATATTTAATAAAAGGACAGTGATTACTGCAAGAAAGGCCATATTTTAAACATATAAGGTCAACATGAATTATTTATGTAAAAATCTTATCATACATTAGATTTAGCATATTTTCCTCTTGTCAAAAAGGTGACATTTGATAGAAAAAAAGAAGACATAGGTTTTAACTACACATTCTAAAAAGGAAACAATATAAATCTTAATTTTTTCTAATGAAAATAAATAAATTCTTTTGTTAATATATATATAATATTCTTACTTTCAGAACCAAATAATTATATCAGATTGTAGTGTTCGTTTCGCAATTTTTTCACTAAGTGGCCTTAATTGACTTATTTTAAGTCGTTATTTCTGTTATATTTTCATATAATAATAATAATAATAATAATAATTTAAGTAAAAAGTAAAAATCGGGATATTTTTGCAAATTTAAAAAACCCGGTCGGATTAAAATTTAAGGTCTAAAAAAGAAGACATGTCCGGGGAAAAGTGGACGTATGGTACTATTATTCATAAAAGGGAGGAATGACTTCATATTTATCGTATTAGAATGTCGACTAAAAAATTTGACAGCATTAAATAAACTTTGATAGGGTATAAAGATAAGTAAAGGACAATTTAGATGTTAGAATCGGTTATTTCTTTGCATATTATCTTCTCTCTGATTGGAAGACGAGCAAAGACGGCAAGGAACAACATCAACGCATCTTTGCCACCTGCACACGTCTTATGCTCGAGATCCTGCAATGTCCTGTCCCTGTGATCGCCGTGGTCCAGGGAATTGCAGCTGCTGCTGGCTGTCAGCTCGTTGCCACCTGCGACATTGCTATCTGCACTGACACTAGTTCCTTCTCTACTCCAGGGTAAATTATTACCCACTTTGTTTCTGGTTTAATTATTCAAGTTTTTTTTTTAGGGATATTAAATAATTGAAGAGAAATGAAATTCTTGAAATGCTAAAAAATATCGATTCTTACAGGGCAAATTTTGGAATATTTTGCTCCACCCCTGGAATTGCAGTGGGTCGATCAGTACCCAGAAAAATTGCAGCTCATATGCTCTTCACAGGTCTCAGTTTAAACGCTGAAGAAGCTTTTCAAGCTGGTCTTGTAAGTAAAGTCGTTACTCAAGAGAATCTCGGTAAGAGCAAACTTAGACAAAATTTTAAAAAGAAAAGAGGAAATAAAGCAATTATTTTGTTTTGTATTCTTTTTAGATGAGGAATTAAAAAAAATTGTAGATGCTATTCTTCACAAGAGTCGATCGGTAATTACTTTAGGGAAAGCCTTTTTCTATCAGCAAATGGAAACTGACATAAAATCAGCTTACAGGTTTGTTTTCATACAAACATTACTTAATCAGAATCAGGATGATCAATACGCTAAATTTATATATTGAAGTATAAAGTCTGAGCCTTAGATTTTCAAAAGCTTAGACACCCGCCAATCAGGAGTCAAGGTCATTGTCAGGCTTTAGATGCTTGATATTTAATTTAATATAATTTTACATATAAAAAAATAAAAAGTAATTTAGATATCCATTTAGAGCTGGACAAGTATTTCAAATATATTTCGACTAAATGCTCAATTTTTAAAAAATAGGTAAAATGTACTTTATAAAATTGAATAAAATTTAAAAGACAACAGACCAATTTAGAGAAAATAAATTTAAATAAAATATTTTATTTTTTAAGAAAACAAAATAAATATCACTATTTTTTTTCCAATTGAATATAGTTTTAAATTAAAGTAAAATCAAATTCTGCAAATTGACTTATCTTTCTAATAATTATTTTAAATATGGTATAGCCTGGCGATGATTGATATAAATGAAACAACTCTTTGTGAAGATCATTCAGACCTTTATTTAAAAAATCCTACCAGCCAACATCTTCTTCAGGTCAAGATTTTAATACTCCACTAGTCCTGAAGAAGGAGATGTTCGTTCTCCAAAACATCGACTGGTAGGATATTTTAAATAAAGGTCTGAAAATGATCTCCACAAAGAGTTATTTAATTTACATTTCTCATAATTAAATCATTTGTTAGGTATTTCAACTCAAACTGAAATTATTATTAATTAATGTTGTGTGAAAAGAATAATTCATAGTTTAGTTTTTATTTTTATAAACTCAGGATACAAAATAAAAATTCATTTAAATTATTTTTTATTTTTGACGATCGATTTCGGCCAGTACTGGGAAAATTAAAATAAAAATCAGCTGAAAAATGACAGATAAAAAAAATCACCAAACGAGAAAGCCGCTAAACAGAAGAAAAATTGCCAACCAACCTTACACAAATATGTGGATGTGCAAAGTCCTTTTCGGTCAAGAGGCCAGGTGCAAAGAACACCACCCGAGCAAGATTAAGAGGCGAAGCGAGCAATGTAGGCTGATTCCCAGAATAATAACTTAAATATCACAAATATATTCCAGCAAGAATGGATGAAATTGACTCGAAAGGAGGAACAGAATTACAGAAACTAAGAGAAGAGTTGGCAGAAGAAAGAATAGAAAAAGATATCGAGAGAAAGAAGTGGAGAGAGGATATGGAAGAAATGAG
>JAAAKE020106542.1:0-17432 GCA_010014785.2 Anisolabis maritima
AAATATATAAGGAAGGAGTCTAAATGGCCTCAGATGCCGAAAAAGACTTAAAAAAAAAAAAAAAAAAAAAAAAAAGTAACCAATATAATATAAATACATTTTTGTAGCTCTGAACGGGAAGCGAATCACTTATTTTAGGTGAGATCTCTCTACACAAAAAGACAAGGTTGTCTTTATATATAAATGTATTTATTTTTTTAAATGTTAAAAACCACAAATGTTTTTAAAAAAAAATTTTTTGACTAAATTCTAAACTAATTAAATAAATCAAACTTCCATTATCAAATGCTTCTGGGTTCGCAGTTCTCACTACTCTTCTTCCTCGAGGCCACCTACCCGATTATTTTTTATTTTAAATTTAAAATTTTTCAAAAACTATAATCAAGAAATATTAATATATAATAACCGAAAAAAGGTTTTCCCACTAAAAAAAGGAGGGGGCGGGAGGAAAGGAAATACAGAAGTACCGGTTCGCATCTATTTTCGTATCCACCAAACTAAGAGTGTTATTTTCGTCACCTCTTCATTTCCTAGTCTTTCTTCTCTTTTCAAAAGACGTTTTTCCAGGCGAAGGAGCGTCGTGAATCTTTTATATAAATTCTGCAATGACAATAATAAGAAATAGATGATATAAACGAACAACATATTCCATTTTATATAACCAACCAATTATAATCTTTTACTTTTTTTTAATTCTTCGGCATAAGAGGCCTATATGGCCTTCAAACGATTCACATTTATTTTGATTACAATACAAATTATCCAGGCATATTTATTTAAATCAATTGGTATCTAGCTCGTCCTTTTCAGAACATCGCCGTCCAATATGAATATACGCCTGGAAAGTAGACAACCTGAATCAAAGATTTGTTTATTCGGTTATCGAATAACACGGGGCATTCCCCCTTTCTGATACCCGAGTTCTACGTCATCTCTTCTCATTAGGCATCAGGACAGGGGGCGGTTCGGCTTCATAGGCGTAACTAGATAGAGAACCATCAAGAATTGCAACATCATAGGATCTGTGGGGGTAGTATATCAATATTCTTTTTCTCAATCTTTAAATTATTGCATTACCAGGAAATTCCATAAAAAGAAAAAAAGTTATAACGGTTCTACTATTTATACCCAAACAGTGATTAAATTGAGTCAATAAAATAAATTAATTCTCTCAATCTTATAAATCTCATGTCATAAAAGATTTTTGGCATTAATCGTGGCTTATTTCAGTAATTAACTGTACAGATAATGTTAATAATAGAGTTAATAAGTAATAGTGTTATTAATAAACATGCTGGCTCAAAAGGCAGTTTACATATTTGCTTTTAAAATATCAAATATGTGAAAATCATGTATTATTTAGTCTTTTGTTTGTCTTTTTCGGCATCTGAGGCCATTTCGACTCCTTAACTATTTATCTATTATATTCATTGGTAGCCAATATAATATAAATAAATTTTTGTCGTTCAGAACAGGGAAGCGAATTACCGACCTTTGGTGCCTAAAGCGAGACCTCTACGGTTGCCTCAACGAACATGGCTATTAATATTTATTCCTCTTATATTGGCTTTACTTTTTCCTATTTAATTTTACTTCTTCATCTACTTAATATAAATAATTGATGTTTTGCATTTTTCATTTTTTTAAAATTCATATTAAAGAAAAGGTCGTTAAATTTTATTTTAATATTTATCTGACGTTTCTTTTTTTTTAAGCAGGTGATTTCGGAAAAAGTTATCTCTTTAAATTTTTTAATTATGAAGTGACAGAGCATCTCTCTCTCTCCTTGTTTTTATGTCTTTACACTCAGATTACCATTTGATAGACACTTAACATAAAAATTGCTAAAAAAAATTTTTTTACAACACCTTGCAGAATATTTAGGGATTTTATTTATTTTTTTTTTTTAATTTTATAATCTAAGCAACTTATTTTTTTTTCTTTAACTATATACTTATCTCTAGAAATAAATAATTAAATAATATAAATATAGTATTTTTATTTTAATCTCTACTGAAATGACTGAAATACATCTGTTCCTTCCGAAAAAATTCTTAATAAAAAAATTTTTAAAAAACATTTAATACATTTTTGTATTGGTGAGTGAATTTATATTTTTTCGTTTTGATTAGTCTTTATTCTGAAAAAAGAATACTCAGAGTCTGATTTGGACCTTTTGTGGCCACTTGTATGTGGGTCCTCTCACTGAGGTGACAGGTTCGATCTGTTAAGACCACATTTGGGAATATAACATCTAGGTAAAAAAATGTTCTCTTTGTGATAAATAACAATTTATATAACTCTTTTCTTGAGAAAAGATAATAGAAATCTTTTTTAAACTAACGGTGGTTTCATAAAGATAATAAATGAGTGAAAATGAAATTGCATTCGTTAGGAAACTCCTTATATTCTTGCTGTTCTCTAGCGGACAGGATTGGATCCAACATCGCAATTCTAAGCGCATTCTAGAAACTGCACTCTCTTAGGAGAAGAGGAATTTATTTATTGAATTGATCTTCGTAGTAGAGGTAAGTGGCATTCGCCTCAATAACGAAAGACCATGGCTCTAATCCAGAGACGCTAATTATCATAATAGTAATCTCATATATTTTAAAATTATTTAATCTAATTAAAATTTCTCTTTGAGTTGTTTTATTTCAAACTACTAGTAGTGTAGAGGTGGGGAAATAAAAGGCATTCTTCATTTTCAGAAATAATGAAAGAGGGGGCCGCATCGATCCTTAGATACTTCAAATTAGTCTTTTCAGCATTTGAGGCCATTTAGAATTTAAATTATTTATCATTATACAAAGATATTTATTTATATTTATTGATTTAAATCATAAGATTTTCATCGGACTGCCCGAGATCCGAATCCACATTTCTTGGCGTTTAAAGTTATCGATGTTCACTAGCCTATCGATCCCGGGGAGGGGCTACTAATTCATTTTAATACCTATATTTTCTATCAACACAAAATTAAAAAATATATTAAGTAGTATAATAAATATAATAAATGACTTTCCAAATTGAGATTAAAATGAAAATTTATTGCAATTATTTTACATTATCGCAGTGGTTTTTACATGAAAGTTGTAAATTTAATTTCAAAATTTTAAACTTCAAAATTTAACAGGAGGCCGCAGGTTCTGGTGGTTTAATATACAATATTTAATTAAATCCCTGTTAATTCAACCCTCTAACGATTTTCTCATTCCAGAACTTTTTATTTTTTAATTTATTAATAAATAGATGAGAATGGAATTAATTTCTTGATTTCTAAATAATATTCGATCTAATTTAAAAGGCGTTAAGTTTTTAACCTCACTTTTTTTCTGAATATTCCTTCCTTAAAGCAATCTCTAAAAATAAATGATTTTATAAATATAACCCAGCTTCAAAATAATCTGATCGTGAAGTGTGTCACTTTTATTAAATTTTTTGATCAACGAAAATTATACTCTTTTAATTAATATCTTAATTTTAAAAAATTAATTAAAAAAGGTAAGAGTGGAGTTGTTTTTCTAATTTAATTTCCTCACGAATTGCGACTCAAAGTACTTCCTGTGACTAATTAAATTTTCAGAAAAATATACATTCGAAATTTATTGTTTTATTTCTCTTTTATTTTTCTATTAAAAAGTTAAATTGAATCTTTATTGAATGAATACTTCTTGTTCACTTAAATTGATTGTAAATCTTAAAATTAACTTAAACTCTAATTTAGCGAAAAATTAAAATGTCTATTTAGGAATATTCTTGTAAATTCTTCATTACCATCAACACCTGAAATTTTCAAGGCAAGGGAAAATTAATATTGAAATGAAGATGCTAAATCTGATTAGATTTTCGTATACGATGCCTCGAGAGAGGATTCAGCTATTAGAAGGTATAAATTTCATTATCAACAAGTTGGGTCACCAAAACTTGGGAAGAGGGAAGAAGATGAGGGGAAAAAAGAGAAATAGGGACGCAGAAGGCCGTTGCCATGACAACAAGTGGTCCACACCAATCAATCTATGTCTTAGAAGATTCGTCGTTCGCCGACTCTCTCACCCACTTTTTTTTCTGCCTTTTTTTTTCTTTTTTCTTTTTTTTTTTTTTTCTTTATTCCATTCTCCAATTCGCCGCTTCTTCTTCTTCTTCTTCTTGATCATCTCATTTCGTTATAACGAGATTGTCCTATTCGACCGCACAGTTAAATAAGAAGGCGCCGCTATTGAGAGTAGAGAGGGTGAAAAAAAGGGGTTTGGCTGTGGGCCTGTGGGGCGGCTGAATTAACTTCATTCATTTAGTTCGCCCTGGTGTTTTAGTGGCAAACAATGTTAGCGCTCTAGGCGTTCGCTCTCTGACGATCATTTTTACAATAGGGGTCCCCTGGTCGATTTTTATGATGGCAACGCCTTCGCCAATGAATTCCTCCTTTCACTTGTTCTCGCAATTTTTTCTTTTTTTCACCCTATAACTGTTCGATTTCATATAAAATGATCCTAATTCTATTCTTATTAATTTAAAAATAAAATTTTTTTAATTTGAGGTACACCCACGTGTTGATCTTTTATAATTTAATCCCAGCCATAATGCACAAATCAAATCAATCTCTCAATTCTCTTTAATAACAAGAAGATAAAAAGATTCTTTTTTTTATTTTTTTTAAATTAAAAAAAAAAATCTCCATTTCTTCTGGCTCTTAGTTCTAAAAATAAAAGTTTAAAGTTTAATAGGTCAAGCAATAGACATTCCGTTAAGAGAGGAAAGGTCAGAATTATTTTTCATAAAAATTCGATATTATTTTAGAATGAAAATATTGAATACAT
This sequence comes from Anisolabis maritima, assembly GCA_010014785.2. Classification (NCBI taxonomy): domain Eukaryota; kingdom Metazoa; phylum Arthropoda; class Insecta; order Dermaptera; family Anisolabididae; genus Anisolabis; species Anisolabis maritima. The sequence goes on from JAAAKE020106542.1 coordinate 4,818, forward strand.
TGAATTTGATTTGTCAAGGGATTATATTAATATTTATTTATATTTGGGGATTTGGGGACCTATTTTTGGGGTTTCGATAGCGACTGCATGTCTTTGTCTGAGTATGGCCTGATCCTTTTTTGGTGAGTGCTCTATAGAGGGATGTCCAGAGTCTGCCATTATTATCAGTCGAAAATCAGACTTTTTAATTTGCAAATCCTTCGAAGAATTTCTGTATGATCACTAAGTCTCTTTATCAAATCCATAGACTAATTAGTTAATTATAATTAGTGAATAATTAGCATTTAATTAGTAATTAACTGCTTATAGGCTTCCTAAATAGTTCGAATATTTGGATTTATTTTGGTCAAAGTTGTGATTGAACTTGAATTCTGAATTTGAGGCGAAGATAGAAAGAATGGTATTTAATATAAATAATAATAGTGACAGACAATTTAAAGAAATAAAACAAATATTAATAAAATTTTTCTTCTGAAAGAGAAATAATGCTCTCTCTGAGGGTGTGAGGTTAGAGATATTGACATGGCCATGGGTATTGATAACCTTTAAAAGCCAAGAGAAGTGGGTTCGGATCCCAGGCAGTGAAAATTTATTTAAATCAAATTGGTTACCAATTCATTTAAATAAATATGTCTGGATAATTAGTATTGTAAAAAACATATCGATTAATGTTAATATGGCCTCAGATGCCGAAAAGACAAAAAAATATAATAATAAAAGGACTACAAAGAAGAAACTAAAACAGAATTTTCATTGTAAATACAAATTTAATACAATTTTATAATCTAGCCCAGAGGTTCCCAGAGATACGCTGTGACTTATATAGAAACGCCGTGAAATATTCTAATAATTTTTTTCATTTATTAGTTTTTTTTAACAAAAATTACTTACTCATTAGATTATGAAGGAAATTGAAGATTTAAATCAGTAATAAAATAGTTTATTCTCAAAATTTTGTTAATATCTCTGAAAATTTCTACTAAGCATTGGGCACCGTAAAAGATCCCAGGGTTCTAAGGGCCCAGAGAACTTAAGAAGTTCTAGTTGAACTAGTCAGGAAAATTTTTAGTTTGTTCTTCACGACGAGTTAAGTGGCTGAAAGAAGAGAGTAGCCTCTATCAAAAGTAAGTGTACATCATGAATTTTTATATATATTCTTTGAATTTTATCCTCATTTCAGCTCTTGTGATTGATGATGACATTATTTAATTAAAGCCGAAACATTTCACATATTCGGAGTTTAATTTTGATAGATTGGACCTCTCCTTTCACAGGTTTCTGACCTGCAGACAGCCACTTAACTCGTCGTGAAGAACAAACTAAAAATTTTCCTGACTAGTTCAACTAGAACTTTTTAAGTTCTCCGCCCTTAGAGCCTTGGGATCTTTTACGGTGCCCAATGCTTATTAGAAATTTTCAGAGATATATATGAGTAAGTAATTTTTGTTAAAAAACTAATAAATGAAAAAAATTATTAGAACATTTCATGGCGTTTGTATATCAGTCACAGCGTATCTCTGGGAACCTTTGGGCTAGATTATAAAATTTTATTAAATTTGTATTTACAATGAAAATTCTGATTCAATTAATCAACAATATATTTAGAATTTCATTTATTGTTTTATATAATAAAATATGACAAATTCATTTGATAACCATATCATCAGTAGAATTTTATGCCAATTAATCAACAAAAGCAATTAACGTTTTTATACTAAATTAATAGAATATTAAATGAAAATATATTCAAAATGGAAAAAAATAAATCGTTTCATTAACTCGTCAAATTAAATATTATTATTAAATACCTTTTTACTGTTTTAAAGCACACTATTTTTCACTTTTTAAATGGATTTTATAAAAATCAGAGTTGCGGAAAGGGACGGAACATGACTCTGAATAAAAAGAATTTCCATTTGATATTTTTTTAGAGATGAAAAAGTTTTTCCTCAATCATATTTATTATAAATACCTGATTGGTTTAACAAATAATATTTTTAAAAGATTTGACCTTTTTGAGAAAATATCGCAAAAATAAATATTTTGGATTCGAGGCTGTTAAAAATTAAACTTTTTTTGGAGTATTTTTCGACTTCTGAGACCATTTAAATTTCACACTTATTTATTTAAATTAGTTGAGAGTCAATATAATTTCAATACATTTTATCGCTTAGGCCGGACAAAGATCTAATGACCCTTGGAATAAATAAAACTTATTTAAAAAATATTTTACCGGGCTTTTTAAAACGGCATGTTTATATATTGTGTTATAGAGGAAGAAAAACATTAGAAATTGGCCATGTATTGTATGTACTGAGATCTTGCTCATTAAAGCTCTTAATGGATTGATGATGGCGAAACTTCTCTACATTGTAGAATTTTCTTGGAAAGATGCTCCTTCCTTTGATGAAGCCTCCTCTTCACCTATCATTTCAAAGAAATTTTATATTTGACCTTTTTTTAAAGAGTAAAAACTTTTTGAGCCCACAAACTTGCAATAAAGACGTGATTGGAATTGTCTCTTTATAAGAGATATGCTGCCAACGAAGTCAACCTTTTCCTTTCGCTGATCGCCAAACGACTTAACATTTTTTCCCGGACCGGTAAGGTAATAAACTTTTATATTGAACAAGTACAATCTGAAATAAATAATATCCATCCATTCTCTATAATAACAAGTAAAAAAGCATGAAGCGTTCGGGATAAAAATAAATTACTAATATGCCTAATACTAATGTTCGGATTAAATACATAATTTAGATTCAATTTTTTAAATACCATTATTTCACTGCGAATCGGCAAAAATTTCTGACCGGCGTTTGGAAACCACTGCTTTGGAGGTCCATGCTGGGGAAGTCACCGAGATTTCATCAGAAATACGGAACACTTATTGAATATTGGATATGATTAATTTCTCAATGAAACTCACTCCTTTCTTTTTTACTTTATAAGAAAATGTCAGGCTAAGATTTGACTCGAGCCCTTGGTGCTTTTTATCAATTCAAACCTGGGCTTTAAAGAGATGTCAAGTTTATAATGAACTAAAAGCCACTTGCAAAGTTGAACAGATTAATTTGTCTTAAATTAACTCAAACAAGGCTTTTAGGTATATGAATGCCACCCCCCCCCCCCCCACATTAAGTGTCGCTTGTTTTTTCTCTCGGTCGCATCTTTCTTTAAAATGCCGATTCCAAAATACGGATAAGGGCAAAGAGAGAAGACCTTCTTATATTCTTTTCGGCATCTGACTCTTTTAAACAAACAAATTTGATTATTAACTAGTTACGAGACTTTTATCAATCCATAATTATTTAAATTAATTTTATCATTTAGTCAAAGGCCCTTGGACGATGACTGTAGCTAGTAGGAGCAGATAAACATTCCTAATAATATGTAATTGAGGAATTTTCCAAACCAGTAGAAATTTTTCGACTCAGATTAGACTTCTTAAAGAATCTGGCTTAACTGAGAGCTGACTATTGATTTTATTCTGCCTTTAATAGCCATTTGATATTTTTAAGGATAAAAATTCTTCAAATCAATACTTATAATAATCGTACTAAAGAAATTGGTTCTTTCTCCAATTGTTTTTCGAATAAATAAATAAACACCTGAACCAAGAAATATTTATTCTTATTATTATTTATTTAATATTATTAATATTATCGTTTTCAGATTAACTTCTTTTTCATCATGCATAATATTTATTTATTTTATGAATTTTTATTAGGTATTTTCTAAAATATTGAGAAATATTATAGTAAACTATACAATATTATAGTCTGAAAATATTTGCCATGACAGGCTGCTGATTGGCAATGGATTGTCATATCATGATGACGTGGCAATTCATGACCGAGCAGAGTTTGACATTTATTTCTAAAAGTGAGGTTAGATTAACTAATAAGTAAAAGGAAAAATATATCTGGGATGTACTGATATTATTATGTTCGTACAATTTGTTGATATGAGGAGAAATAAAATCAATTTTTAAAATAAAATTTAAAATAAAAATGATAAAAACGTCCGCAAGAATTAATCTATTTTTCAATTTTAAATAAATAGCTAGGAACTTCTCAGGGGTACTTGCAATCTTTTCATATTATAGTAAGGCCCGGCTCCTAACAAGGCCCCCTGCCATTGTCTATCTCATATAAATGCACCATTTATTTTTAAGTCGTGCCATTTATTTCTAATGAACCCGGAACTATGAATATTCTGAATTCGGATGTCAGCACTTTGATTCATTTGAAAGTCGATAAGAGCTTAGGCCGTTACGATTCTACTATCAAGAGAAAGAAGTTAATCCTCCTCCGAAATCGATTATAATATTAAATATATAACATTAAAAATAAATATTTACCTGAGAGGTGTTTATCATTTCATTATTATCACCTGGCTATCTATCCCTCGTGTGAATTATCATTAAGTATTATTTACCAACAGCATGTGTTCTTTTCGCCCGAGGCTTAAATGTGATAAATCATCAAGGGCAGGAGGACCTGCCTATAGCGAAAGCTGCTAACAAAAATCATATTTACAACTTTTTACAAAAATTTTTTTCCCATAATAACAAATAAATTAAATGTTTAAATCACGATGGCCTTTGCTAAAATAAAATAACTTTTTCTGTATCAATAGTAACAGAGAAATTTTCCTCGACAATTCAACTTTGGATTTTGCAAAAATTTTTGTGTTCAGCCTTTTTTTCTGAACCCAAAGCAAATTACAAATAGTGTAATAGATAAGCAAACTGCTCAGATGTCTTTTATTTCACTGAATATTATTTAACACTTTTAATCTACCAATATAATACAAAAATTCATTTATAAAATTTGTTAAACAAGTTTTAAAGATATAAATTGGATACCAATTGATATAAATAAATATGCCTGGATTAAATGAATCGTAATTAATATATATTGTATATCGTCTAAAGTTTATATGGCCTCAGATGGCGAAAAGACTAAAAAAAAAAGTTTTAAAATTTATGTTCTTTGCACGAAACAATCAATTTTATTTTGAAAAAGGCGACACTTTTCAATTTTCAGAAAATTAATAATTTTATTATCTTCCTTGCTTTTCAATAAATCTAAATTAACAAAAAAATTTTTAAGCTAATCGATTCCTTTAAGCTCACTCAACATATGATATTTTCGGCGCTCTTTATCTCGTCCTCCTCTCAAACTTTATAAAGACTTTTAATCACTTAAAGAATATTATCGTGAAAATATCTTAAAGACTCTCATTAGTAAAAAACTTAATCGAGATCTTTTTTATGAGATAGTTACCTTTTTAATGGTATTCCAATTTTTTCTGATTTTCCTTTCATCCACCATTCTCACTATTCTCTTCTGGTACTTAAATTTGTGTTTTTTTATCTAACTTTAGAATTAGAATTCTCGAATAATCATAAAAAATGAGTGATACAATTTGAAACAATCCGAAAATGTTCATCCTCTTTTTACACAAGTTGTTTGGATTTAACACGATTGATATTGATAGTGATATCGATCAAATGTTAAAGAAATAAATTTAATGTATAAATTTTTTCAAAAATTTATAAATATCTTTAAAAAATTTTAAAATTCATTTATAAAGAACAATGTAGTCTAAATGTAAGATGTCTAAATATTTTTTGTGTAAAAGAACTTGAGAATTCCATCTGGAGTTTCGACAAACCAAAAAGAATTAGAATAATTAGAAAGGGCAAGAAGAAATCTTCCGTTGCAGATTGATGTCAAAATCCAAAATAAATAATTGTTTTATAAATTTTAATGAAAATCGTTAGAGCGAATTGTGAGAAAATCGAAAAAAAGTACATCAATAAAGTACTAATTCCAGTTGGTCGATTTTATTTGACAGCTTCGAGGTGTAAGCGACTAGGGTATCGAGCTTTAAGATTTTCAGCCTCTTTGTTTTTGAGAAATCTTGTTCACACACAGAGATCAATTTTTTTAGACCCAGGGGTACTCAAAACATGTATTTCCGTTGAAATCTCAACCTCTTTTTTTTGCGATCGCAAAATTTTCACTATATATTTCATATATATATATATAGGTAAGAGAAAGTAAAAAAATAGACCTCTGAAATGAATAATTTGAAGAGGGCTTTTAAATTTTCTAAACTTATTATCTTTTGGCTTTAAAACTTGAAGGATATATTTCTAATCCTCTTTTTGTACTTTGAAAATTGACCTTTGTTGTTAAAAAGGATAAAATTCAAACAAATATTTTTCAAAAAAAGTTAATCCGCCTTATATCCGTATAATACGTATAAATATGGCAGTAGATAGGTGAGAAGGGCGGAGGTCCGATGATGGTCCCTTTAAGGGCATTTGCCAGTAAGAATTGTTCATTAAGTGGACAAGTGGAGGGGGTGATTCCCCTCCCGGGGCTGACTCCGAACATGGCGGCGGATATCGCATTGTGTAACATGTCCCGGCCGTTTGATTAATGTGCCCAGTTGCTAGGGTAACCCCACCACTACTACCGCATGGTTTAGAGGCGTTGGAGGGGAGGGGCACGTGACTTGCCGCCGGCCAGGTCCTATGGATTGGTGGCACACTTGCGTGCGTGCAAGTGCGCTACTGATACTCGCTATCTAGCATTGCTTGCTTGTTTGCAACAACTTGTCGACATCTTGCCTTCTTTCTTATGTCGCTCTCACCACGTCATAGATCATTTTAATTTTCAATAGCAACTCTCATTACTTTAATAATTATATTTTCTAATCTTTTAAAAGTGATCTTCTCTTTCTAAGTCAAGACATAGCGTATCTTAACAACATAATTAATGAAAAATTAATAAGTAGAAAATTTTTTCTATGTCTTTTTTGTCATCAAAAATTTGTGCTTATTCATAAGACGAAGAAAGGATAATGCAGCCAGGAGAAAAATAAAATAGTACGGACGCAATTCACTTCCTCAAGATCTTTAGTCAACAAAATATTTATTTTAAATAAAAACTACATACAAAATATTATTGAATTATACATAAGATATTTTAATAATATTTTGAATAATAGCATCAATTTTGTATGTTCTTTGTTTACAAATCTTAAAATATTCGTTTAAATTTTTATAAATTGCATTTAGGTCTTTAACGCCGTCTTTATGATTGCATGTTTATATTTTTTAATAGCAATCATTTCGATAAAGTGTTTTCATCTTGATACAAAATTTAAATATTTTGCAGGCTGCACTATCCTTTCTTCAACTTATACACTGAATACCGCCAGAATATAGATAACTTATCTTTTAAGGTTATCAATATTGACTTGTCAATATATTTAATCTCTCGGCCACGGGGGGGGACATTTATTTTTAGTTACAAAGAAAAACGTCTTTTTTAAAACATTTTTAACTGGTATATAGAGTCCCGTAGCTTGATTGTGGGCAAGGGGTAGGGAGGGGGCTCTTTGTTGAAGCTTTGCTTTGTTTCCACTCCTATTCACACTTGCATATATATATATATATATATATATATATATATATATATAAATATAATATAAAATTTTTTACGAGAAAAATACTTCATTTTTTTAAATAAGATTTACGATTGATTTCAAGTTGCCACTAGGATAGATATTTTCTGAAAAAGTTATATATTAGAATCGTACTCAATTAAGAGAAAGGCCCCTTGCCTCCCGAATCTTTTTTTCGGTATCTTGGGTGAATATATGTTATATATAATCCAGTTATCCACTTGATTTAAATAAATTTTGATCGGACTGCCTGGGAACCGAACCCACATCTCCCGAATCTTATAACTCAACTGAATTGTTTGTCATTAATAAAATTATTAATCTTTTTATATTATTTATTTTAAAATAATAATGAAAAAAAATTATCTTGTAAAATTAATAATATTATTATAATTTAATTAACAATTGTAAATTTAAATGTTTCTAGTTAGAAATAATTTTGATAGCAAATAACGAAAAGGCAAATAAACAAAACTCAAGTACCGGTTTAATAACGGTATAATAATATTTACCTAAATTATGCACCATTTTCAAAGAATTAAATTAACAATAAAAACAAAGAAAAATTTTATTTTCAAATAATTTATCTAGAAAAACTTAGAGGTGATGTTCTATCTCGTTGATGGATTTTTTGCTTAAACTCCTCTTTCAAATCAGAGATCAAAAGCGGGCCGGTAAAGTAGGGTGTGGTATGTACTGCCCTCAAAAAAAAAGGGGAAATATGAGCCTCCTAGAGCCCAAAAATTTTCTAAAAATCTGGTGGTACCACTCAACTATCATTTACCGAATATTTTTAATCTTATTTTTCAACCAGATTAGGATATTATTTTTAGTCACGTGATTGGAGAGGACTAATTTAAGGCTCGCTTTCGCTCGATATTTAAAAATTTTTGAAAAAACAATGTAAATCACAAGTTTCTTAAAATCTAATTTATATACAGACGCTCCTCTACTTACGAAGTTTCAGACATCGCAAGTCAAAGTTGTTTTCGCTTGTGTATGGACCCTGGCGCCACCCGCGCACGCGCAGCACTAACAGTACACAGTGTACATTATAATATGCATTTCCACCATCCCAGTTAATTATAACATAATAATAAAATAATCATCTATGATTTATTTTTGTTTTATGTATCATTAGTAATATGTTTTAGGATAATAAAATATTTATTAACTTTGATAGAGTACAGTATACATACGGTATTTACCAATTCATGCAGATTTGAATAATAGTACTCTTAAAATGATGTGGAATAACGACTTTGGAACATTTACGAACGACCGTCCGGAACGAAATATGTCCATAAGTGGAGAAGCGCTGAAATATTATAAATAACAAAAATAGAGATAAAAAACTGCAAGAGTAAAGTACTTTTCAGAAGCTTGACATAGAATGAAAAGATACATTTAATATCTCTTTAATTATGTAATTGATATACAAATTTTGAGAAATCAACACCTTGTTGTCAGATCAAAGAAAAAATATAAGTAAAAAGTTCAAGACTTTAGTAGGTCTTTTGGTGGAAATAAGTCAGTTATATATTTACGGTCATCATTAAGTACCCTGCCATCTATTTTAATTCCGTTGATGCCTATTGATTGATTCTTTTAATGTTATTTATTAATGATCCAATGAAAAGGTAATTTTTTGAAATAAATTTACTGAAAAGCTTTCTCGTAAGGACAGCGCCCTCACCTAATTTCCTGGGACAATTTCACTCTTCATTGGATATCTAATATATTATTACAGTGTCTTATATATAGTGACAAGGGTTAGAGGGGAAAGGGGTCCGCCTCCTTTAGAGAACAAAAGGGACAAACAAGAATATCCTTCCTAGAATTGTATAACCTGTTGAGAGGCCTTAGTAAACTCGACTATTGAAATTGATATTTCTGAAATTCCAAGCAATATTAAACTAAGATATACAGGGATATAGTTCAACGAATATTTCCAGAATTGAATTATTTTAAATCTTAAATATTAAAATCTTTTATTATAAAAGAAACAAAAATACTTTTTCTTTATATATTTCATATATAGATAAGAGAAAGTAAAAATTATAGAAAAAAACAGAAATTTATGAAAATATGTGATGGAAAAATGTTAATTTTAGAACACTGATTCCCAACCTTTTTCGTTTTATTTCTTTTTTTCAGTAAACTGCAGAATGTATTTCCCCCCTTTCCAGGCGAGAAGGGGGCAGCAGTAATAATAATAATAATAATAATAATAATAATAATAAATAATAAGAATGCATAGTTTGTTTTTTTTACTACTTTTAGTGCCAAATTCTAACTATAAACAAAATTAATTAAATGGGTGGGTTAAACTTTTAGGTTAGCCTTAATGAAGAAAAATATAAATCAAAATATAAATACTCAACCCCCCCTCCCCCCCGTGGCCGAGAGGTTAAAAATATTGACATCGTCAGTATTGTTAACCTTAAAAGCCAAGAGTTCGGATCCCAGACAGCCACAGATGTCGAAAAGACTTGGAAAAATAAATAAAAAAATATAAATAAATAAATTAAAAAACATCCTTCTCTTATAATTAAAAATAAAATAAAATAAATTAGTTAAGTTGAAATAAAAACAGGGCGAAAAAAGTTTATAATGAAAATTATTTTATTTTATTAAGCATTGCCCCCCTACCCTCCCTGTAATTTGATAAATTTCGAATAATTAATAGAAAAAGCATTTTTTTTTTCAAAAATATAGATTTTGTTAATTTTAAGTTTTTATTAAATTACATTTTTTAGAAATAATGACCTTTTTATGCTCAAAATATATCGATATAAAATTTTAGAGAATTTAAAATAGTTTCATTTGAGCCCTGAATCATTAAAATCCGACTAAAAATTAAGGAACTCTGAATAAAATTGTCAGAAAAAGTAAAATCTATTTAAAAAAAAAAAAAAAAAAAAAAAAAACTGCTTTTTCTGTTTTAATTTAGACAAGATAATTTATAATTCCAATTAATTTTTTTTTTCCAGATAATTTTAATCTAATCTTTGAAGGAATTTAGAATCTATTTGCACCCTATACTCTTTACACTACTTAATAAAATTTAGAAATTGTATCTCCAATTATATCTGGAAAAACATTTTTAAAAAGAAATCTAGTTTGACTAATTTATCACTTAAGTAAGAGAAAGTTTGTGCTATCCCATCAGATTTTTTATGTCGTCATAATTTTTTCTTTCCGATAGCCTATCAGCACTCAAGAATACCATAAACTTTTCGTTCGAGCCGATTATGAGAAAATCGAAAAAATTTTAAAAACGCACAAGAGTAAAGTAAGTCCTAAACAAATTTGGGTCAATAAGAGTTTATACATTTTAAGGATCATATAAAAGAAAAGTGATTTATGAATTTTAATGAAAATCATTTGAACCGATAAAACTAAAAAAATATATCACTATTAATAAATAAATTTACTGGTATTTTTTATTGAAAAGTTTCGAGATGATCTAACTTAAATATTAAGATCGTTTTTGAGTTATTTTGTTAACACACTGACACACACACACATACACAGAGAGAGAGAGACCATTTGGCGAGTTCCATTTTTTTAGACACAGAGGACCTCAAAACGAATATTTCCGCTGAAATTTCGACCCAATTTTTTTGCGATCGCAAGACTTGCTTTATTTACTATATAACATAATATATTATTTTATATATATTATTACATTTATAGGTAAGAGTAATCAATTAATGCAAGAAAGAATTTTGTCATTGATAGATAGGTTTAAATAAGAGTAACTTTTTTAAATAAAAAATTTTCAAATTTCCAATTGATTCTTTTTATCCGAATCCTATAATAACGTTGATTTGTCTCTGACTTGGAATTTGAATAGGAAAAAACTTTTAACTGCTGCATTTTCAAAGTTAAAGTTTTCAACTTTTAACTCGAAATAAGATAATTTATTGTTTCGCTTTTTTTTTTTTAATAAATAAAATCAAGACCAAATTTATATAAGTATAAAGGATATAAAATATTAATATGTTTATCATATATTTATTTATTTTTTAATTAAAAAAACTTTGTCGTTACATCACGAAAATTTAAAGCAGTATGAAAATTTATTCTATTTTTATACAAATTCATTTAAAATTTTATAATAAATTTTCATTAATGTCAATTGATGCTTAAAATTAAAATACTAAACGTTTTAATTCTTCTTGAAATAATTAGCTTTATTTTATTTATTTTAAACCTTTTGATGAAAAAATATTGAATTTTTAAGCAAAGCTCAATCAAATATGTTGTTATAATAAATTAATTAAAAATAATTTATTTAATAAAGTGTCATATTGAAAGTGGCGAATTTGTTTTACGCCTTGGGAAAGAAATGGGTCATGAATTTCAGGACGGAAGCTTTAAGGTTTCCAACATAACCAATAAATCTAGCGTTTTTCTGGGCTGGCAATAATTTTGCGATGACAGAATTATATATGGTTTTCTTGAACGGGGGAGGAAAGCGACCTGAGACTTACCAAAATCTATTCGTATTAATAAAAAAGAGATAATAATCCATTGCTTCTTGTTTAAAAATGGGAACCTTTGTTTTTTGAAAGAGGAGAACGAGAGATTAATCAATGTTTTTAAGGTTAAAGAACTTTTACTTGTCTATCTTTTAGTATTCAAGGGGAGTGGACCCTTTTGAATACTGAATTAAAAATAAATCAAGATTAAATCTAGCTTTTGGAAAAAATTATTCACCTCCATCATATAATAACTCCTAATGGAGGAGCAACAAATAAATATCAAGAAATTGCTCAGGAAGTGCAGCTCAGAAAAAATAATACTAGAACATTCCCTCGGATTTTTGCTTCGATTTCATTTGCATGCAATAGATGCTTTCTAAATTGTCAATAATTTCTATCCACTCTCCTTAAATTAACCGGCCTTAAGAATTTTATAATAATAATAATAATAATAATAATAATTTTTATAAAATTTGTGTTCATTAAGCTGGTTAACATAGCGTATAAGTGAGAAAGTAAAATTTCCCGGAACACAGTTCTCTTGCCTAAAATTTACCGACACAGAAAGGTTGGGAATTTCACTTCTTTTCGCTTGGCTTTTTTTTTTTATTTCACTAAATTCTTTATTCTAATGGTTTAT
>JAAAKE020106553.1:6899-17422 GCA_010014785.2 Anisolabis maritima
ATTTTAAACAATGGTATGTAAATAAATATGCCCTGATAATTTGTAACGTTAATAAATATATTGTGCCTCAGATACGGAAGAGACTTAAATAAAATAAAAAAAAAAACCTTGGAATAGAGGAGTTCAAGAAAAAATATCTCAATCAAAATTTCACATCAAAAATCATATAAAATTTCTTTATTGGTAAAATTAATTAATAATTTCTAAAGCATTTATATAGTTTAGAATAATTTATTTTTTATATCTCTTTCCAAGAGGAGTGATGAAAAAGTGCAAGTGATGATTTAGAAACTGATGAAAAGAACAGGTGATGGAATGTCGTGCAATGAAATGTAGTCCCATAAAATTGTTTCGAATGAAAAATATTTATTTGGTATTTGTTAAAATCTAGTATAACTATCCAACGAAATGAAAATCGACTGGAAATTGTTTCTTCTAATAAAATTACTCCAGTCAAATATCTATCATCATATATTGATTTTGGCCACCCTGACATAACTCTCACTTTCACTTTCAAGCAACATTTTGGGAGTTGTTGATTAATTAAATTTTTCAGACAAAAAGGCCAAGCGAGGGTCTTGAGCCCAGCTTAACTTGGACTACAGCAAAATTAATTTCAACTTGTGAGTAGTGTGCCTCCCTTCCCCACTCCCCTAAAGCCCCTCTTTCCCGGTGAGAGGGTCCAGCTTGGGTTGAGCTTTTGGAGCCACGGGTTACATAAATAATCGCTGTCAGAATTTGGTGGTGTGGGTGGATAAGAGGGGGGAGACAAAAGGGCGGTGCCCTCTAATCAAGACTTTGAGCTTCGACCGACCAGCGGAAAACTAGAGCTGAAGATGCTTAAATGTGTGTCAAAGGAGTTACCTTATATACCTGGACAAGGAATATCCCATGTCAACAGGCAATTATGTCCAACAAATTGACTAGTTGGAAAATTATAATGAATGATTTTTAACTCCACCTAGTATAAAGATAATTTTCAAGATGGTTACATTTAAATCGTAGGCTTATGTATAATAACTGGGCAGCCCACCTTCGGAGGGCTACGCACCTAGGCAGTGGGTCTCGAAGATTTTCTCCAGGATCTTATTTTTCGCTTTTCGAATAGAAAGAATCTGAGTCCAAAGTTAAATTCAAGTTGTCAAACCATATTCCAACCAAAAGCAAAATGATTAAAAAATAAAATGCTAATTTTGAATATGAAACTGAGTATAGGAGTGTTTCACCACTGTATCTCCATTGTATGATGAGAAAAAAAATTATTTTAAATGACTTGCCCTTGTATCAATTTAAAAGAATCATTTTTTTATTCTCCGTATACACGATGTCAAATTCTAAATTAAAAGTGATACACTGAGAAAGGGAATACTATAATAAAAATATATGTAAAAAAAGAGAGACTATCCAAATGATTAGAAAGGTGGCTAGATAATGAAAACAAATAGTGAATAGGATGAATGAATGGCATTGGCATATTAAGCGCATGAATAATTGAAGCATCCTTCTATAACAGTATTTCTCAACCTAAGGGTCGCGAAATGATAGTGTCAAAGCAAGAAAATGATGAAGTTGGACCGCAAGGCAAAAAGGTTGAGAAACGCTGATCTATAGTGATGTCCAAAATTTGTAAGAGATCTAGCGAGTCTATGGCCACGGCCAGATTTTAAAAAATGTTATTTCTGTAACATTTTTTTTTTTTAAAGATAGTTATTATTTTTATTATTGTGAAAAATTTGCAATGTCAATGAAATTATTTTTTGTGAATGTTTATTATAGATAACAAATTTGTTTCTTATAAATGTTTACAAAAAAAATAGAATAGAAATAATTATAAATTTTTCATTAGCTTCCGCAGTAAAGGTCAAGAGAAGGCACTTGAAAGGGGTGGAAAAACAACATAAATGAAGAAACCGAGTTAGAGAACGCCTCTAAAAAAAAATTTCGAGTCGACCGTATAGTATAGGTCAAGAATAATAATTCAATCAAAAATTTTGCAGCCCGGTTATCGAAAAAAGTTAAATTCCTTAGCTGATAAAAGTTTTTTTAATATTATTAAATTTTTTGGTTTGGTTATTTTGGTCCCACTCTTAAAAAAACTGCGGTGGTCTATGAGTAAAGGTAAATAAATAAATAAAAAAATAATATAGCTCACCAAACTGCAAGAATAAAGACTAAAAGGAACACTCACCTGAAACAAAAAACAAATTCATGTTAGACCTTTTTTTTGCACTATTTGCATTTAAACAGGATCCATATAATTCTTTAAATTTTAAAACTAAATAAAATATAGTAATAAAATTATTATGTATGAAAGGATAATAATTAATAGTTTTTTTACTAATTTTATAATAATTACATAATAAATTATGTACAGAAATGTTAAATATATATATGAAAGTAAAATGAAGGACATCCAAAGAATAACCCTTTTAATAAATGTCAGAACAAAGAGAAATTTTATTAACAGTGAAATGTGTCTGGTATTTGAGGATGGAAATTAATTAATTCTTTCTCATTTCAATAACTAATGAATAAATTTTAGGAAAGGAGATATTAAAATGAGTTTAAGTTAAAATCTTATACTTTAATAGAGAGTGTGGTTTGAGTGGGAAGCACTAGAAATTATGTAAATATTTAATTTTGTAATTTCATCTATTTTACTTTTCATACAAATTGGTATTTTATTATTTTGAATAAATTTTTATAGATTTTTGTGAGAAAGGCTCTATTAAGGCTGAATTAAGTAACTACTATTCTAGGCAGAGGCGGATAAATAATAAAATACTTGTAAACTAGTGCACTGCCTTAATTTTTTAAGGTTTTTCTGTTTTGAACAATTGCCCCCTTGCTTTTCTTGTTTATGTATTTATATTATGTTTCAAAAAAAAAAAAAAAAAAATTCATTTTTCAAAGACGATTTGTTAATGAATTGTTCCTCTTTGTGTCCTTGATTAGCAGTTGTCATAAATCCACAATCTCACTAGAGATGGAAGAAGAAAATTTTACGGGAAAAGGAATCAAGAATCGAAATTTCGACATATCTAGGTTTATGAGTTATTCGAGATTAAATTAAGAAAATGAAGAAAATAAATAAATAAATATTTCACAATATAAAAATAACCAAACCTGAAAAAATATTAAGGCAGATGGTTTGACCTAACTCGCCCTTTCTGAGTTAAAAAATTTTTTCCACTTATTTTATTCATTTTAATAATTTTTTATTCACATAATTTATAGAAATTTTTATCTAAAGAACTAGAGAGTGCGGGAGTTGAAATTAATCAAATAAAAAATTAATATTTAAGGAAATAATTATTCTTCGTATCCTCTTTAAATTTAAAAAAAAAATTAGAAAATAATTTTTAAAAAATTATATATCATTCTTAAATGATTTTTTAATATAAGATTAGGATAAGGCAGCCAGATAATAATTTCTATTTACCGACGTTTAGAACGGCCTTCTTCAGGGTCTGGGAATAGCCAAATTATCTTTTCATATAAATACAAAAAAAAAATTAATTATATTAATTTATTTATATAAATATTATAATCATTCCCAACATTTAAGTTGATAGTCAGGTGATTATAAATTTTTTATATATGAATAACTAGAAAAGTTTGAACTTACAAAATAAGCCAGAAATATATATTAATGTAATTAATAATTTTATATGAATGAAAAATAAATTGGCTTTTCCAGACCTGAAGATATCCACCTCAGATAGAAACGTCGGCGAATAGAAGTTATTTAATTCTACCTTTCTTATCCTAATTTTAGTTTTGTTTCAAAAATATAATAAAATGTAAAATATAAATGTCTATATTTGCAAATTTTTTAGATATGAAAGGATTTCCATTTAAAATCTAAAATTTAATTTATTTAAAAGAATATATTAATAGGAAATCGAGTTGTATTTTATAATCGGAATAAATAAATAAATAGAAGTAAAGGCTTATATTTTGTCTGTATTTGCATATCACTGTTGCATTGTGCACTGATTTCACATTAATATTTATCGAAAGAGCCCCCGTTTCATTAATTAGTCGCCTGGGGGACGAGAGAGGGTGATGGTTGTGGTTCTCTGGGGGATGAAAAATGACGTTCTCTGTCTGTCACTTTACTAATTGTCCTCCATTGTTAGTTGGTAAATTAATTACAAATTCATGAGTTTGGAAGTCATTCTTTTGAAAACAAGTTCACGCTTGAGGCAAATTCACAAATCCAAGGTTTATGCAAATAGTTTTGTCTTGGATAAAATTAATTTAAAGATTTTGAAATTTATTATTTTTCTTTTTAAATGTTTTAAAAATAATTCCCGTATAGGTATTAGAAGTTAAAGTAAACGGGAAAATTTAGATATATATTAAATAGGTAAATAGCACATATGGAGATGGCCGGCTGTCGGAAAAGTAAAATGATCTACAGGGATATTGCATTTATTTTATTGAAGCATATAAAGTCATCAGCTAGTCAAGCAGCCCTCTTTGGTTAATAAAGGGCCGAAGCAGCGCCCACACGTTTATCTCACACTCCGGCTTATGGCTGGCTTGTTAACATGCAGACTTAAAATTCTTCACCGAAAAGCGTTAGGATCATTTTATATTCTGGCATTTACCAACCAACGGCTTGAGAATAGATATATATTTTGAAAATTACCATTTTCAGTCTAATGAATTTTTTTTCTTTTAGTAAGAGATGAGATGGAGATTCTAACCGGATCCAAATGGTTACCTTTCTTTTTTTCCTATTTCCATAAAAGGATTTATTATCCGATTCGGAAGCTTGTAATTATGTAAAAATTATATAAAATGAAAAATTGTCACTTTTATATCCTTATAGATAAAATTAAAATATTAAATAAATAATTTATAAATTTTGCATTATAAAATTAAAGGCTTTATTCACTCAGCAAGAGACGATGGGGGGGGGGGGGGGGATAATTTTTTGATAAAAATATGAGTGGTGGTAAAGATGTAAGTACAACTTGAACACTTTTTTGAGGATTTAATATGTATACATTCTAAATGATATGATGATATTTGAAATCGACTCTTGTAATTGAGTTTGGATGAACCAAAAGATCATGCCAACATTTATGATGAAAATTGGAAAATTTGTCAATTTTATATTTATCAAATTTGGTTCCTTATAAATTCTTTAGAAATTCGGTAGTAGTAATTATTTATGAATACTATAGAAAAAATAGAAAAGCTTAACATGGTAACTTTCAAAGGGGTATGAATTCGGATCCCAGGCAATCCGATGAAAATTTATTTAAATCATTTGTATACCAATTGATGTAAATAAATATATATCGTTTAATATCCACATGGCCTCAGACTAGTATGCTACAATTTTCCTTATCTTAAGAAAAAGTTGTGTAATGTACGGAAGTCACACCATTATTTGGTCCGTTGGAACGGGGGGTACTGACCGTGTAATTACGCTATAAGTAAAAAATTTTCATACCAAATTTACTCATAAATCTTAAATTCAAATTAATTGATATATTTTTTATTCAAACAAATTACATTTTAATTTTCAGGGCTACTAAGAAATCAGCCCTAAAATTATGCGCTGTGTGCTGGAGTATATACGAGATGCCAAAGAGAGTGAAGTGTTTTAGTATGAGCTTAAACCAGTACTGATGTCATTTCAACTTTTTGTTGGAGATGGGAACAAGAGATATTTTGGAGAGACCTCCTAAGCCCTCAAATGAGGCTTCTAACTCATCTATTAAATGAAACTTTTTATATAAAAATAAATACCTCCAAATTCCTTAATTCAAAATGTATTCAGAGGATTGTGTATTATCAAATACCGTATGTAGATTTAATTAAAATATTTAATTGATTTACAAAATTGTCGTCAGTAATCACTGTTTGCCGTTTAGTGTACATACCTATTATTAGTCGTCAGTAATTAAGAGAATTTTGAAAATTGATTTTTTTCTTCTAAAATTTCCTATAAAACATAATTTAACATAATCATCTGACAGAGCAATAATTTTTAATAAGTTCCCTCTGAGAAGGAAAAGATCCATCAATCTGGAGAGATTGAATGTTAATATGGCTGCCTATCGCCCACCTGAAGGGGCATCCTTTCCATTAAATTATGAAATCACCTCCAGGCGTATCAGGTTTCGATTTATTCGAAAGATTTATTTTTATTTTTCTTTAACTTTATTATATTTTTATCCTAGGATGGATCTTCAACGTTTGTGTCACGTGACCTGCCATCAATCATCAGCCTCCTCTTCAGTTTGGACCAACTGTCGATCAACTTAAACCAAATGGGAAATAAAGCCGCTAGGAACAATTTTATATTCCCCCTTGAATTTACTTAGGAATTATTCACGAATAAGGAATATTAATTTATTTTCTCTTTAACCCCTGAAGGGTTTCAAATTAAGAAAATTATAATAATCATTATTTTTTCAAAAAGGGGATTTCATCCCCCTTTAATCTAAAATAGTGATTTAGAAAAATGCATCTTTGGGATGTGTGAGTCAGTAGACACGATTACATCCAGAAGTCTTGACCAATTGAAAGAAAATTTTATATAGCAAAGTTATTCTTTTTTGTGCTAATTTAAATTAGGGAAGGAGTACAGTCAGGTGAAAAATAAACAAAACTTTTAGTCTTGTTGTTGACGTTTCGTGCGTCTGTAACGAATAAGTCAATTTTTTCCAGTTCTTCGATTGTGGAATAATACAATAAAAAAGTTTATTGTATTCTAAGAAAAAAGTCAACAATCAACTTCATTTGCAGTACAAACTTGAAAAATAAAACTCCCCCTAACTTTAACTAAATAAAGGCCAGGCATGGTGGATTTGTTGTAATCATTATTTTAAACAATTTTTTGATTATTTTATAATTATTTTGTTAATGGTTCTCGAGATATTTTCATTTTTAAAGTTTGATTTTGCCTGGTTCAATTCCTGCCAAAATTTTTGTGTTTTCCTATTCGTTATGGGATTATAAGAGTCTGATGTCATTCTCCCCCAAAAATTTGTATTTAAATTTCCAAAATGAAAAAAGTATTAATATTTATTTTCATTTTTGGCATATGAGACCATACATATTATTATTGTATTTTATTGGATTAACGGTTCATAATCTTTGAAAAGACCAATAACCGCCAATAAAAGTGCAATATTCACCCTTGCTCGCTCTACATGACGTCCCACACAATGCAAAAACTATTCTAATTAATATTCGATAACTCGTTTGCTTTAACTTGCATAATAAATTGTCGGTCGGCCAAATTACCTGAATGTGTACTTGGCTGAAGTGAGCAGCAATAGAGTAAAGTGAGAATGAAAACTGTGCATACTAAGTTTTGAAAAACAGCCTAAGTGATTGATGGATAACTAAATCTGAAAGTTATACATGTATGTTCCAACCTCTCAGTATTTCATATTAGTTTCTGTTATTTGCACATAAATTTATTTAAATTGAAGTTTTTTAATTCAATTAATTATTAGTTGAAAAATATGTAAATAATTTTATCAAAAAAATGTTGGCAATAAATATTAAATAGCCTACTATTATCAGCCATCTCTACTTATTCTCTACTTATTTTAGAACATTTAGTAAAAAGAGTCCTTTTTTTTTTTTTTTTTTTTTTTTTGAAAATGTAAAATAGTTTAGAGAAAGTTAAAGCAAATTTTTTTTGCATTTAGATAAAAGAGATCTAGTAGCTCTGACAAAAGTTATAGATAACAAAATTTCCCCATCCAACTTTTATTTGAAAACATCGATCGTTTGAAAAGTTTATACCTTTAATGAAATAGATTGTTTTTTATCGCGTTGACTGTCCAAATTCATTTCAAATATGCCTTTTTTTTTAATTTCTCCATAAACTGCCCACCGAAGTCGTTAACCTAACAAAAAAAAAAAAAAAACATTAAAACGCTCTAGATCGCCTTTCCTCCACCCTATGAATTTTTTTTGATAGGTCTCTTGATGTAATCTTGATATAGA
The DNA here is from genome assembly GCA_010014785.2 of Anisolabis maritima. Lineage (NCBI taxonomy): Eukaryota > Metazoa > Arthropoda > Insecta > Dermaptera > Anisolabididae > Anisolabis > Anisolabis maritima. The sequence continues at coordinate 14,886 of JAAAKE020106553.1, forward strand.
TTGATACTTCAGTCGACTCCATGTTTCACGAACATGTTTTCTTTTTTTTTCTTTTCTTAGTTGTTGGTGTCGAGTTTTTTTTTTTTTTTTTTTCCTAAAGTTATCAACATGTGTTTGTGTAGGTATTTATATTTTTGTTTGGATATAAAGCGAACATCGATCACTAACAACCGTGGAACGAGTGATTGAAAGAGAAACGGGATAAAAGATGAATCTGGAATTCGTACATAATTCAAATTAATAAATTTATATCCAATTAAATAAATAATTTAAAAAAAAGGCAGTTTAAGGAAATTTGTCTGAGTAATAACACTCATAATTTATTCAACTTTTAAAATTTTTATTTAATGATTAATCATTTCGTATTTATTCATTTATCATTTGTTTCAACAGATTTATAAGAAAAAAAGGCAGATGTGGAGCTAATTTTTTTAATTTTCTCTTAATAGTCGAGAGTAAGTAAGATTTATTGGTGTGAGAATTGATCACATACACAGAAACGACAATAATCGTAAGAGGGGAGACCTCCTCTGATTTTATACCCATTATTAATATAATAAGATATTTATTTTTACTTTCTCTTACCTATATATGTAATATTATATATAGAGAATAATAAATGTAATATTATATAGTGAGAAAGTATTCCAATCGCAAAAAAATCGAGGTTGAGATTTCAACGGAAATACATGTTTTGAGATCCCCCGAGTGAAAAAATGGGTCTTGCAAAATGGCCTGTCACTGTGTGTGTGTGTGCCTGTGTCTCTGAATAAAATATCGCAAAAACGAAAAAATACACGAGGCTGAAATTTTATATTTAAGATAGGTACCTTTGTCGCATGCATCTCGAAGCTTTTGAATAAGACCAAAGAGTACTAATACTTTTTTAGTTTTTTCCGATTTTCTCAAATGATTTTGATTAAAATTCATATATCATTTACTTATTAGATGATCTTTAAAATATATTAACCCCTATACCCCTTCCTAAAAAATTGTTTGGAGTCCACCTTACCTTGTTTTAGGTTTTTAGTGATTTTCTCTTAAACTTTTCTAACGATTTTGATTAAATTGGCTAAATATAATAAATCAGATTGTTTTTAAGATGTATTAATCATTTCCCACACCAAAATAGTGTGGAGCCTCCACTTTAGGATTTTAAGAATCTCAGAGAAAACATAGGACAATTTGTTGCCATAGTAACAAAATATAAATGTGATGCCATTTAGATTCCATCCATATATATATAATTGGAAGTCAATATAATTTGTAAAAATTTTATCGCTCTGATAGGAAGCAAACCTTTAGAACATAAGAGCTCTACCTCTTCTCTAAGAAATAGGGAATATTCAAATAATAAATTAATGAAAATATAAGTTTACTAAAAAAAAAAAAAAAGATTTATTTGCCTAATTATTTTAAATCAATAAATTCTCTAATATTGAATTTTTTGAAAATCCAATAATGCAATTTGTTAGGATGAAATCTCTTCATGCAAAGAGTTAATTTACTCGTCACATTAAAATTCATAAATACATTGAAGCCAATCAATCAAAAGAATTTAAACTTATGGGGTGTCAACTTAATTACCATGGTTGCCATCAATCTTTTTCTTTCGTATTAAAAAAACAAAAATTCAAGGGAGAGAAATTTAAATTTGTTTCTTCTAAATAATGCATTTTTTAAAAAACTTAGTATTTAATAATAAAGTTATAAATTTCTTTAGTTCAGATAAAAAAAAAAGTGGCTTTTTTTCTATTTCAAACGATAAAAAATTCTATATTTAAAAGTGTCAGAGAAATTAGTGGGTGGTTTTTGTAAAAATTAATTTGGTCGAGATTTTCTTTCACTCCAAGCCAAAAGATCAGTTTTAAAATATTTGTTCACGGACGGGTAATTCAAAAAAAAGGAGCAAAGGACAAAAGGTTCCATTCATTTCTTTGAATTATATTTGAACCAGGAAGAGGTTGCAATTAGCTAAATTTAATTTATTATTTTGAAAATATATTCGAAAGAGTTCCTATTATGTAATGTCCAATTTTTAAAATTTTATATATAATATATTTAAATAAAGGAAAATAATGATATTATTAATTATTAAATTCAAATTGGTGAGGAAAAAATCTTTAAGTTCAGTTAGTTTGGGGCGGGGAGTTTGGCTCACGCCTCGAGAAAATAGAAAAAAATGCCCCTCTGAATTAATAAATGAAATAATATTAACCAAAATTTTTTAAAAAAAAAAAGCTAAAAAAATGTTAGCTGCTTTCTTTGTTGGAGAGTAAAATAACAAAAGCCACCTTGGAGTAAATCCGGTCAGATTGCCGAACCTATCTAAAAAAAATTAGCATAGTGTTATTCGTGGGTGTGTCCCTGCCCTTCTTTTTTATTTGAATAATACTCGTAAAAGGATGTAGTTTATTATATTAATATAAAATGAAAAATAAAAATGAATGTCATTCGACTGGACCGGGAAAGGGTTAGAGAACCCGAAACCGGCAGGGAATGGTGTGTGCCATTAGTGCACGATACACCAGGGGTAA
>JAAAKE020106564.1:0-17420 GCA_010014785.2 Anisolabis maritima
TGCATTTTGTTTTTTTTTTTTTTTTTTGTTTTTTTTTTCTTCGTAATTTTTGTGTTAGTAAAAAAAAAAAAAACAATTTCCAAAATAAACATAACAAAAAAAAAAAAAAAAAAAAAAAAAAAAGAATGTCAAACTCGAATCAGGTAGGCTGTAGCAAAGAGGAATGAATATATCCATCAGGGGTTGGTTGTTTCAGGGGTGGGAACAGAGAGAGAGAGAGAGTATACATTTGGATGGAAGTGAATTGTTTAACCAATGAATGTGGAACTCATCCCCTTCTACACTAAGTTTAAAGTTCATTAAACAGCCCAAGCCAAGGCTCCATACAAATGAATGTTGTACACGTATGTTGCGTCGACTAACATACCGTATATCCATAGATATAGATAGATAGATATACGTATATATATATAGAGTGGATTCTTCATTTATTTGCTTGGCCCGTGATTGGTCCATCTGTCCGTTCGGCTGGCCGGCTTCATTAGTGGAGACCCAGAGCAAAGCAGAGCGTAGCTAGTCACCCTTTCGATGTCGTCAAAGGTTACGGCTATAGGGGATTTGGAGGGGGGGGGGTGAATTCGCAAATATATCCATCCCCATCCCAATACCTCCTACAACCACCCGATTTTAAATACTTTTTATTTGTATTCGTTAATTTCAATAGATTTAAAAAAAAAAAAAAAAAAACAGGATTTTATTTATTTAGAATATTAGTTTGTGGGGAGGAAAATGGTGATTTTAGAATGTTTTTACATATGTTCCTTGATGGTTTTGATTTTTGAATATTTGGCTAATATAAGTGATTAGTAAATATATTTAAATAATTTTTAGAAATACCATTTGAAAAGCCGGCCGATAGTTTACCTCTCCGCTGAAGTTAAATCCTCCCTAGGCTAAATCTCAAACGAGTGGCCCCGAGAATCGAATGCTAAGTTTTTTCAACATGATTTAATTTGTACAATCAAGATTGCCTTCGAAGCCGAATGTGTACAAAATAAATAAAAACATTCGATTATTCAATCAAAGTAATATAAATAGATAGGCTTCTTCTTCTAGAACAATTAATAAGTTGATAATTTGAGTTGCTTAATTTCCAGTAACTAAACATGAATGAATTTATGCATCCCAAAATACATTCTAGGGATGTGACTCGCGCTCGCATAAATAACTGAATAATAGAGCTTATGACAAACCTGTGTGGCAAGCGGCCTGAGTTGCTCAGAATCAGAAACTTAGCTCCTTTATCCCCTTGACTTTTTATTTTCAAGCACTATTATATTATATAATTCGAGTAGTAAGGGGAAAGTATTGTATATAATGAAAGTATTGTATTTTGATGATGAAAAGCCGGTGGGCCTGGCCGTAGAGAGAAGAGAAACAGTTACCGAGATCAGTGTAAATAAACAAGGCCAAGCACTGCTGAACCTCGGATAGATGGTCTCCCAGAAACAAAAGTACTGAACGTCCGCCGGAAACCATCGGTGCTAATTTTTCCAACAAAATACATGTCAAAAGGGCCTCAGCAGCCGAAAATTTTAAAAATTTTAAAAAAATAAAAGATGAAAAATTTAACCTCCCAATTTTTTAAAATATCTTTACGTTTAAAGTCAAAAGGACCCCAAATATGCAAAGAAAATCTTATCGAGCCTATATGTACGTATATATATATGTGTGTGTAGCTTTTATTTTGATTTATATCTCTGAAGCCACTCATCGGAAAAGGAAGAAACTTAACAACTTTATACCCCTAGGAGGGCTTAAGAAGGAATAAAAATTTGAAGCGAATTAATCCTCACTATTTATCACGTACCACGATTTTCTCAACATTCGATGGGTCAAATCTTATATTCCCCGAGGATGCGATGATTAATATTTGCGGGAATGTGTTGCACTTTCGTAGTCGGTTTTTTATGTTGATACCTGGTTGCATTTAATAAATTCAAGTTGGTCTTATTTTTATGATATTTGCGACTGACAAAGAGGTAGGGGATAAATGAACAAAATAATTGTAACGTTTTGGTATTGATTTCCTTTTCCTCTTTAGATCTCATATCATAACATTTGTTTTGAAAAAAAGACAGTTAATACAATAAAACATATATTTTATTTTTATTTATAATAAAATTTATTTGAATCTAATTTTATATCTAGCTAAAATTACAAACAATTTAATTTTGAATATATTCAAATCCAAATAAAATGAAGATATTTAATTTTCCCTTTATATAAAAAATTTTACGATTAATTTTTGTTCCTTTCATAATAATATTTGACTATGGTTATCTTTTTAAATATTAGCTCTATTAAATAAGAATAACCCAAAGCGGGGAATAATAGAGTAATTAGTAATTTATTGAAGTAATCTTATTTATCCATTTTCAAATCATTGCTTGACGATTCGGAATAATAACATTTCAATTTAAATGTAATTTTTTTTCCACTCCTCCTCCTCCTCCTCCTCTTCTATCTAAAATCACAATTAGCTTCAAACCCTTTGTTTTTTTGTTTTATATAATTGTGTTAAAATGGCGGATTCTAAATTCCCTTATAATTACAGTAGGAGAAAATTCCCGGCGATATCCCAAAATAAATTTAGTTACAGTATAAATTGGGCAGAAAAAAAACAAAACGGAATCAGAGATGATTAGAAAACAATGAGTTATATAACCGACCAACCAAAAAAAAAAATAAAAAAATAAAATCCCCTGATTACTAACAAGTAAATTAACTTTTGCTTGTTACTTTATACATGATTGACGTTTGAAGATTAAAAATCATTTGGCCAATTAGAAAAAAAAATATATTCGAATGGAAATTTAGATTCAATCAAATTTTTTTCTCTTTGGAATCCTTTTTTATTAATTTATCCATTTTTGTTAAATGTTGTAAAGGTGTCTACTTTGAATCTAATTTCTAGTGGTAATTAATAAACGAGTTTCAAAAAATTCACTAAATCACCATAAGTTAATGTGAGACTTATCTATTTTTCTTATTGAGATTTGTTAAAAATAAAATTAATACCTAAGAATCTTTTGTTGGAATTATGAGAAATTATGTAGGATTTGTTGGAGAAGGAAAACACATTAACTAGATAGAGATTTGTGACTGACCACAAGCTCTCAGCCACCTTGTTAAAATATTTTAATATAATCAAATTAAAAGAGAAGCTGTTATTTTAATATTTTAAAAAGAGTGTAATCACATCAAGATATATTTATGTTTTGGTTTTTTACAGGTATGGTTTCAGAATCGACGTGCGAAATTCCGTAAACAGGAGCGACTTGCCCAGCAAAAGGCCTCTCAGGCGCCAAATGGCGGGGGCGGCGGTGGCGGAGGTGGTGGCCCTCCCCCAGAAGGGGGTGCGATCAAAAGTGAGTCGGGGGTGGGCGGCGGCGGTGGAGTTGGAACCGGAGGCAAGGGGGCGGTGTCGGGGGTGACATCGCAAGGCAAAGACAACCAAGGCAACAAACCTGGCACTCCGACTACCGTTGGAGGTGGTGCAGGTGCCGGAACAGCAACCACGCCCAACAGTGTCTCATCCAATAGCAGCGACGTCAAACCTCTCAATGGTAAAACTTTATCATCATCATTATCATCATTATACCATAAAATGGTTTTTTAAAAAAAAAGATAATCATATGCTAAAAATTTCCAATTTTTGGATTATTTATACCTCTATTTATACATAAACAATACATAGATTTATTATTTCAATTTAATCTTTTAATAGTAATTATTTAAAAATTTCATTATTTTAAATAAAAAGAGTTCTTATATTAAATAAAAAAAGAAATGGCTTTTTTAAGCATGTGCACATCTAAGTTGTATCTGGGGTTGGGGTCACTCGAAGTGATCTGATCTTTCAGGCCTCATTTTAGGTAGAAAATATATATTTTAACAGAAGTATCTCAAACCCTTAAATAAAACTTGTATTGAAAATTAATTCTCTTTCTTTGTGAATTAATTATCACTAAGTCGGCTTGATTTGGGAGAAAAAGAAAAAAAATTTTAATAAAGCTTTTGTATACTTGGTGGGTATACTACCTTGGTGCATATGAAGAATTTATAGTTTGGCCTCAATCTTCTTAGTCTTCATAGTAACTTTTAGTAAAAAATAACTTCATTAAGTCTGTTTCTTGACAAGTCTTGTCAAGGTCTTCATCAAACTTCTTTCATTCTTAGTCTTCTTAGGGATAAAAAAGAATGTGTTTCACACACAATTCTTTTTATTCATTGAATAAAATACAAAAAATAAAAATATTTTCAAAGAAATAAAAATCACCCCGTGGTTGAATGGTTAAAAGGGCATTGTCAGTAGTGATTACCTTAAAAGCCAAGGGATGTGGGTTCGGATCCCAGGCCGATGAAATTTTATATCAAGTGGATACCAATTGATATATAAATATGCTTGAATTAAATGTAAATAATATATATTCTATATTGTTTAAAGTCTATATGACCTCAGGTTCTGAAAAAACTTAAAAATAAATAAATAAATAAAAAAAATAAAAATAAAATAGATTGTGTAAAAATTCATATTCATTACGAGTGATCACTCTTAAATTCAAATAAATCATTCATATTGAATGAAGCTAAGCTAAAGGATCTAAATTAATTTTTCTTTATGAGCCCAAGGAAGAATGATCCCTTTCATTCCCTATTATTCATCCCTAATCTAAGAGAAAGAACATATATTAAATTTTGGCCGAAATAATTGATATTTATTAATAAAAAAATCATTTAACTTTAATAATTTTGTCCGAAATGTAACTTGTTTTATTTTCATTGGATTTATTTCTTAACACAAAGATTCGAACTGAAGTGAGCACCAAATGAGTCCCTGCCTGAACCTATTAAATCGAAGGGTTATGCCCTTTTTTCTCAAAAGAATCTTTATATTCCCTCGTTGTTCGAAATCACTGTAATCAGATTCAAGAATCCAATGAAACATGACAAGTATCACTTTTTGAGTTTCATTAATATAAAAAAGAAACAACCAAAAAATGTTTGGTGAATATAATATTATAATGATATTATTTATTTGAATGAATATTATAAATGTGACAAGAATCTACTTTTATAGTTAATGACATTTTTAATATATTTAATTTAATATATTTTAAATATATGAACACAGTATTTTATTCTTGACTAGGAGTCTTCAAGCTAGCCCTCTGTTTCTAACAATTTTGCAAAATAAATCAATCACTTGGCTTTAGAAGTCTGGAAAAATTGAACAAATAATAATAATAAAATCATGTAAAACTGTAAAATTTGTTAACTAATTAAAATCTGAGTCTACTATAAAATAAACGTGATTTGATGTTACTCTATCAAATCAAATGTCATTCGTGGGATGATCTCCGTAGCAACACTCGTTAAGTTGACCCATGTAATCCAAGGTGTATTTAAGATAATATCAGATGTAGATGAATCCGTGTATTAAGTAATCAATTAAATTAATTTCTAGAAAGATAATCGGTTTCATTTGACATTTTAAAACTAATTCAGTAAAAAAAAAATATGATTTTTACCGAATTTTTATGATTCTCTAAAAATTATATAAAATATATAATCAAGAGTATTAAATAATATTATTAAGTTAAGTGTAAAAGTTTTTTTTTTTTTGTTTATATTGGATTTAATATTTAAAATTGCTTCATGTCTCTTAATTCCTTAACATATCTAGTAATATCGCAATTGATTGTTAAAAGATTTTTATAGGATAATTAGGAAGCTGCTAATGATATATTTTTAAATTAATTTCTTAAGAAAAATAATTAAACTTTATATAAAGTAAGGTAATTGTTATAGTGTTGTTGACAAGTGGAGCTAGCTAGCATCATCCATTTAAGAAGAGCTCAAATAAATTTATCACTGTTTTCCAAGGACTACCTCAAAACATAAAAAAAAATTATGAGAAAATCAATGAAAGAATCTCTTTTTACTTTCACATTTAATCCTATTAAAAACAATTTAAATTAAAAAAAAATACGAAAGAAATTTAATGAATAAATTATTATGATTTTTATTAAAAATGTCATTTTTAAAATTTATTTCTTTTGTATCTTTGTATTTGTCTGTTGTTCTGTTCACAAAAGTAAGGGTGTGGGTACCACTACAGGAACGAGTAGGGTCATGTGACAGCGACCTAAAGAGTTGACAGTAATGGAAACGAACGACCGAATACCCGGAGCAATTTTCTAGATTAAACGTCAGCCGCGAGTGAGTCTCTGTCTGTCCCTGGAAACCCTCCCCTTTCCCACTCTTGATAGATATATGACCCACACACATACACACATATATAAACATACATGTATACATATATACACATACACAGAGATAAGGGGAGGGAAGAAGATGTACGAGTTTCCAACGACGGTCCAGATCGTCCACATCTGGACATGAGATTTTTTTCATATTGTCCTTCAATTTGATAATAAATCAAACTTCGAGGGCAGGGGGTAGTATCTTTGGACTTTTTTGTTGGCAATATGTTGCTTCAACTTTTTTTATATGAAAAATGAATCCCTCTGTCTTTCGGATCGGAGATTTAGTGAACTGGAATTTGCTGAATCGGAAAGGGAAAAAATGACCAGTAAGCACTATAATATGTATGAAATATAAAACACTTCATGTTAGGTCTAAACGCTCATTCTCTTAGATTAAAAAATCATTTTGATAAATTATTGAATGTATAGATTTCCTATCCCTGCAGAGAGAAAAGAAATAAATTTTAATGAAAGTAAAAATGAATATAAGCTGATTTTTTAAACTCTTAACTAGTGTACAATAGCACATATAGCCTATTTCTTTTGACATTTGAGTCCTAAGACTGGAATTAGAGTGGAACAGATGCACCCAACGCGGTTGTCCAAATTTTTCGTAAAATTTTGTTTATTGAATTCAATAAAAATTTTGAAACAACAATAATTAGGCCCAATCGACATAAAATAGAAGAACACGAAATAATGGAAATTATTTATACTTAACGCAAGAGAAATGGAGATAAGTCGATCGGATTGGCTGGCTTTCCTGAATTTTCAACCCTCCCTGGAATAGTATTCTTGTCATATATATATATATACACCAAAAATGCCCGTCTAAACAATTTTGGGGCAAACATGAGGTGAATTTTAAAAGGAAAAAAAACTTTGGATATGTCCCTTAACATAGATATATCGTTTTTCATATTATGCAAGGATTTTGGTATTATTCTTGAATAAATAACTAAAGAATAAAATATGTGAAAGAATTCTATATGTGAAATCATGGGGATGATGATCAAATGGTCTAAAGAATGAAATGATAAATATAGATTTGTTGAAATGTTCTTTTCAATAAATATAAATTATTTAAATAAGAAAAAGGGAGAAAAAAGCTTTGGGGTGGAGAATATATAATAAAAAAATATAAATCTTTTGTTGAAAGAAAGGAACAAGAAAGGGGACAAAAAGTGATAAAAACAAGACATATTATTCCATAATTTTCTTCTTTCTTAAAACAGTTTCGAGCTAATAAAATGTACTCCTGCACTAAAAGGACCAAACAAAATAGTTAATAAACTTTTAATAGAATAAAAATTTATCTTTCTATTTTTTAATGAATAAATGGATTTTAAATTAATAAAATTAAGAAAAACATTCAATTTCTTCTTACTCACCCGGTTATATTTTAAAGATGGAGGAAATTATATTATTCAAAATATTATACCTTGCACTTCTTTATTTTTGCCCTATCATATCCCACGTACAATATACATACAAATATAAACTTTTAAAAATATGTCAATGCCGTAAAAAGAATTCAGTCTGCTATTGATAGTTCAATGAAATATTCAAACTAAAGTTGTCAGTTCACCAGTTAGAAGTTGCAGTTGATCAGGCAGAAAATAGACCAGAAGTAGTGAGTGTCAGCAGGTTAGGTAAGAATTGTATTTTATGAGTTTCTGAATTTATTTGTTTTGACTTTGGCTTTGTTAAAATAAAAGATAACCTATTGTTGGATCTCTGTTAAATTTATTGGTCATGAAAGAATGGTGAAAAAAGGAATCGAATATTCTCTATCATTCTATTCAAACCTTACGAATCGAGCGCTTATCTTATCCCTTTATGATTAATCAATAGAGATTCATTTTAGCAAATAATTCCCGATTTGAAAAACTTATCTTGACATTAATATGAACAATTTTTTTTTTTTTTTTTAAGGTAAATTGGACGAGAGCAGTGTGGGTTCTCCTGGAGGCGCTGGAAGCGGCGGTAGCAAATGGTCTTCAGGCTGCAGCACTCCATTATTAGTTGGCAATTTGGGTGCCAACGGCAACAGTAACACTAAAGGCCTAGTTGGCCAAGCTCACCTACACCATCACCATCATCACCACCATCATGCGGCGTTAGCGTCGCCATTTTCATCTTTGTTGGCTGGAAGTGGTGGAGGTGGCGGCGGCGGTGGCGGTGGCGGTGGCGGTGGTGGCAATCTGCTAGGCACTGTACATTTGGGCGGTGCTGTGGGTGCAGGCACCGGGGGCGGAGGTCCAGGTGCCACTTCAGCTACAGGTGGATACCTTCTTGGATCTCCAGCTGAAGCGCTCACTCTTAACAAAGTGGCAGCGGCTGCCGCCGCTTCAGCTGCCAATCATCTCTTCTAAATCATACAGGGATTATGACTTCCTCTAGTATTTCGTCAGTATTTTCCAACAAATTACAAAAATATTCTCAAGGAATTGTTTATATTAAGAAGTCTAAGGATGTTTATAGCATGAAATCGAAATAAAACATTTAGGGGAAGAAGATTAATATATGCAAAATAAATTAATTTCATGTTTTTTTCCTTTTCATCTATACAAAAATAACTGTTACTATATTTACAAAGATATCGTTCATCTTATTCTTTCATTGGGAACTTCCTCTAAGATTTCTTATAATGGCATATATAGTTCTTTTTTGGTATCTGGCAAAGAACTTTATGCAATACTAGAACATGTCTATTATTTTGATTGCAATCCATTAAAAGAGAGTCTTATGGAAGTTTTCAATTGATTTATTCCGTTATTAATTAACTTTTAAATCTATAAATATCCTTATTTCAGTTGAATAATTAGAATCAGTCATTAAATAATGAATAATAATAAAAGATAAATGATTTTTTATATGTGAAGCCAAATTTAAAAGTGTGAGATGAAGGGAGGGGCTTTCATTTTCTCTTGGTGCCTACCTGATGGACATAAACGTATCTATTATTTTATAATTTTCCAGGCTCATAAAAACTTTCTCTTTAAAAAAATACAGTATTTTATTATGTTTCACAGAATGTAAAAGTTGCTGAATAATTAATAAATATTAATTATAAGCTAATTTGTAAATCTTTACTCCTTTACCTATTTCTTTCTGAATATATGCGTAGGTATTCTAATCCTTTTCAAAGGCGAAGTAATTTTTTTTTTTGAGGGAGAGTCCCGTCTGAGTAGGCAATACTAGCTAAAAAGAGTAATTTCACTTCTCCTTTTTCATGATTGTTTCCAGGTTTATGGTGCAATTTTCCTTTTTTTTTTAGAGTGGGGAGGGTAATCGCTCTCCCACCCATCACTCCACCCTGCTTCCAGTTTGTCAAAATATTTTTTTATAATAATTAATACATCTTATTTTGTTTTTAATTAAACTGACTTATTTTAATAAAAGGAGAAGGTAAATAGGCACACATGTATTTAAAACCTAAGATAAACTTATAATAAAATCATTTATCTAATGTTATTATAATATAAAACACTATAAGTAGGATTTCAAACTTTATTTATTTAAATAATTTTTTCCTTACTATCCTTTTTGTCATAGGAAAGACACATGATGTGACATTCTTGTTACCATTTTTTTTTATTTTGTATTAATATATATTTAATAAGAAATTTAAAAAATCTGAATTTGAAATAAGAGACTTATAGGGTTTTATATAATATTGAATAAATTTCATTGTATAGGAATACTTCGCTTAGTGCGGCTTCACTTAGTGCAGATCTCGCTATAGTATAGTTTGCAATTTGAGTAATAATTTTAAGTTAGTACGGATTGATTCACTATTATGCGGTTCGAAAAGTTTAACATGTAAAATTTGTTTAAAATTTCGCGCCATAATGAACGACCTCATTTACATGTATGCTAGTGCAAAAAACTTTGACTGATTTTCTCATTAAAAAATAATTTTTTCTTTTCATAAACAATTAAAGTTTTCTTTCATTTGTACTTTTTGCCCTTTTATTTGATTATGATTTCTATTAATTTTAGGTAAATAATTAAATTATTTTTTTATTTTTATTGCTTGAACAAAATTCGATAGGAACTAATTATTAATTTCTCTATAGAAATAATGCTTCATTTATGCAGCATTTTAGAGTAACCAATTAAAGGCACTAAGCAAGGTATTCCTGTATTTGAATTAAATATTTTGAAATAGGCAATCAAATTATTAAAAGAATTTTATTTTAAATAAAACATGAAAACAAAAATAAATGAAATGCAGTGAAAATGGAAATAAAATAATATCACGATGAAAAATATTTTTCATCCGGAAATATATGATCTTCACATACTTGTATATACAGAGTGCATATATAAAATATATATAAATTAATTATTAAAAAAATCGGCCTAAGAGGTCGATTTGAGATTTAAATCCTTTTATGTCAACGTCCAAAATAAAAAACTCGTGTATGTCTGATCCAAAATGTATTAAAGTGAATGAATTATAAATACTATTAATAGTAAATAATTATTTCGGTTTAGTATAAGAATTATATATTCATATTGAAAGACCAGGTCAATATGTTTTTATTTATTATAAATTAAAAAAGTCCTCAATTTAAATTCGTGATAATTTATAAAAAAAATATTTTGATTATAATAAATATATATGAATAAATGTATGTGTATATATTAGCAGAGCATGGAGAACTAGAGGGCTAACTACCCTCCCCTCCTGCATATTAGATAAAATTCTTAATTTTTAGTAAAATTTAAAATTGAATATTTTATTAAAGAAAAAGAGCAAGTAATTAAGTAGCATTCGCAGCTCACATTTTAAAAAATATTTTAATACATATTGCTTAAAGCATTGTTAAATGTCAAAAGATACACTGGCGCCGCAAGATATCATGTCATAAAGGATAGGCATGTTTTCTGCTGTATCTATTTACTTATAAACAATTCTCAAAGCAAAATGGATTAAAATTATCTATTAAAACATATACTGTGAATGGGGCCTAAATTTTACAAATAATACAATAAGAAATAATTTATCAAAATAAATCTTGATGATGATTTCATTTAAAAATTTAATTACTTTATAATGAATGTATTTGCATTCATTTATTGCTCATGTTTAATGTTATTTTCCTTATGGCCCTTTATTGCATATTTTAAAAGAAAATTTTAATGCATAATGCTTAAATCATTTTTTAGATGTCAATAGATACACTGGCACAACATACATCAGAATGGGTTCATATGTACATTTTTTCATTTGTACTAGAACCTTTTCTAATGGCGCCAATGTATTTATCTTCATGTAAATAATGTTTGAACATTACGCATTGGTTATATGCATTAAAATGTGAGTAATAAAGGAGTACTAATGTATATTAAAAAAACTTTATTTTGAGCGCAAGATAAATGGGACTTAGCCCAGGGGCTTGGCTATTCCAAAATGAAAGTGAAAATAAAAATAAATAAAAGTTTTTCTTCATCAAAGATTGAAAATAAAATTTTCAGCCTTCTTTTTAAAAATTAAAAAAATAAAAATAACTATATAACCAATAGGCGCAACAGTGGTATTATAAGGGGAGAGTAGAAGGAAGACAAAAATTAACATCAGGTTCCAAAAGTTACAAAAAAGAGAGAAGAGAAATAATGTTTATTAACGGAAACTATTTGATTTTTTAAATTTTCCCTTAAAAAAGGGGCAATCGTGCTATATGTTTTTGTTTCATTTTGCTGAATAATGTAATCCATAATAACAATAAATTGGTTATTTAAATTGTGGACTTTATATTTTTAAAGTTTTTTTTTAAGCTCAATATTCTATTAAATGTCCAAAATGCTAAAATTATTATAAATATATATATATATTTAAATGAAGACTTGTAAATAATATAAATACAACTATATATATATATATAAGGAAAAAATGCAGGGATTCATCACTCTATCACATCTCATTTTTAATGTTTCATTAACCATTTTATCTATTAATGAAAATAAAATGTCTGAAAAAAAATAAATGAATTTTTGAAAAAAAAAAAAAGGGATGACTGTGTGTGTGTATAAAAAAATCTTTTCGTTTTAATCAAATGATTAATTTAAATGTGGAAATTTTTATTACATTTTTGTCGTAAAAAATGAAACACTAGGAGATATTAATCAAAAACCTAAGTGTAGATGTAATGTTGTAAAAAAAAAGAAGAAAATATTAAAATTAAAATAAAATAATTATTAATATATGTTGTTTTCTTTTGTTTTTTAATCTTAGCAAGTAAGTTTTGAAAATAAATATTTCCCAGGTGCCTAGTTAGGAAGAAGGCAGTAGCATAGTTGAAACATTGGATCCCATCAAAATACACTTTCAGGTGTAATAACACTACGAGTAGAGAAAGTTCTCTTTCATCCTATGAAAGGGAGGTAAAGAAGGATTCTCTCTTAAGATGCACTTTGTAAGAAGTAAGCTAGGTGCTGAGATAGTCTTCAAATTAGGATATCCTTCCTACCATAGATCAGGTTGGATAAAAGAGTCTATTTCGAAATAAAAATAGGAATAGTTAGCTACATAGAAATTAATATAGGAGGAATTAGAGATCTACAAGCATACATTAAATTGAAACGAAGCCTTTCGATCCACCGGTTGGTGATCCCTGATTTATAGAATAAACAACAAAGAGGAAGAATTTAAAACTTCATCTCTTGATTTTTTAAATGAATTTTCACTATTATAAATTTAAAAAAATCCATCAAATGTTATATATTATTTACATTTAAAATGGCAAATAAAGTTTTATATGAAATTTTTTTCTTATAACCAATAAGAAAGGGGGATCGCCCAGTGGGAGTAACAAATTTTCTTGGATTTTCAGATATTTTTTTATTACATTCTTTTCTAACTGTAAAATTCAATTTTTTATAGAAAATTTCCACTAGAAACTTTTTCAAATAAATATTAATCCAAAAAGATATAATCTTATTTTGAATTATAATTAAATAAAAAAATTTGACTCACAAAGAAAAACCATTGTTTGATCGTCCCTCGGTAATTCGAAGATTGAGTGGATCATAAAATTCAGAAAGACCTAAAGAGAAATTTTCAAATATAGATAAATTATTTAACAAAATTAGTCTTAAGATATGAAAGGTAAAGAAATTAAATAATTTTTGAGGTTATACCTACATATTGGTAAGCATAAAATCAATCTTGGAAGATATCAAAATGTATGAATCATTTTAAAACGAAATTGTAGGTATCTGTTTGATGAATTTTTATTTGAAAGGATGGAGATGTTCCCTTCTTTGCTAGTTGACTTCTCCTGGCTCCTCCTCTCCCTGACTACTTGAGGCTCCGGCGCATGCGCAAGCGGTGAAACCAACTTTAGTGGGGAGGAGAAGTAACCAATAATCCTATTTAACAATGGAGTTTAAAATAATTTTAAAGTTAGCTATTAGACGTTGCCTACTTGCTTTAACGTTAAAATATTTAAGATAAAAGTCTATTATTAGAATTTAATTGTTTAAAATAAAATAAGGAACCTCACTTAAATACTAAGGAGAGGGAGGAATAATTTCCTAAATACCGTAAACCCTTGCCAAACGCGCATTTGCAGAAAACAATTTTGTACATAAGCTTTATCTTAATTGTTTTCATTTAATATGTCCAACGCTAAAATTTAATTAATACGCGATACGTTAGAGAGCGTCGGCCGCATTGCCATAGCAACTTACTCTTTACAAGAGACCCTTTTAATTACAATAATGCCTTGTCCCTTGGTGCAGAGCTTGAAGTCTGGTTTCACGTACCAAAGATCAGAGGTTCGCTTCCATTGAGCGTATTGAGCGACAAAAATTTATTTAAATTATATTGGCTACCAATTAATTTAAATAAATAAGGACGGAGTCTAAATAGCCTCAGATTCCGAAAAAGACAAAAAAATTACAATAATTTTTAAGTTTGTTTAAATTATACATCTTAATTTCGACTAAACCTAACACATTTTTTAGAAAGTTAACTTGGAGGAACGCGATTGCGCACAGTGAAAGACGTAACCCCCGCGTTCGGCAAGGGTTTTCTCCACCATATAGCTAATATTTGAACTAATTAATGGTTTTGATGATTAAAGAGAATTTTTTAAAATGAATGTCGTGTGTAGGGCTCCGTAATCGTAGGTATTTTGATTTTCGGCTTGCCTCCGTTTTAAGCTTTTTTAGATTTTCTCTTAAACTATTTTAACGATTTTGGTTAAATTGGTTGTACACGTAATAAATTAGGTTATCTTTAATGTATTAAACATTTCCCAAAATAGGCCCCCAATTTTGGATTTTAAGTATCCCATGGTAATAAAATATAAATATTTTTAATTCCTACATTTGTAATATAAGGAATTTTTTTAAAGCTCTTCGTCAGCTGAGGCCTAAACAATTTAATTTAGAATCATGGATCAGTACAGGGCGTTTTTTACGAAAAATTGGCTCGAGTTTCTTTCGGTCCTTCCCAATCCTCCCAAAAAAAAAGAAAAAAGTTTGGAGGCTAATAATATATAGTCCTACAGAATCTTCTCTATATTAGGACTAGAATCTCACGAGCATTTTTTTTTATAATACAGATAGAATTAATTTAAAATCATTAATTTTCTTATTAATTATTTTTGTTGAGAAATATAATTTTTTAGAGATAGAGAATAAAAAGAAAAAAAAAAGATAAAAGAAGTTTGTAGAAAAATGAAAAAGAAGATGGAAGCAGGGGGGGTTTAGGGTAGATAAGGTGGATGGGTTTGTGTGGGTGGAAAAGCAAGTCTGTTGGAGATCCTGGTTGGCCTTTAGGGAAATCAAAAGACAAGAGTCAAGAGTCAAAAGGAGGAAACAGGAGTCTCCTCTGCTCTGGGCAAAGCAGACAGAACAAATGGCAAACCATTAGCCAGTGTCTTGGCCAATTGGCTAACAACATTGATATCAAGAGAGTGAGGGAAACTCAGGAGTGGGAGGACATTTCATACTCAAAACGGTGATAATTAATTATACCAAATGGCATGACGGTGATAAAAAAAGATTGTAGATCCTTCTTTCACTTAAATCATTTAATAAAAGATATTAAGTGTTTGATAATAAGATTTTGTCTTTTTTTTTCTGTTATTATTTTATCTTTCAAAGAGGATAAAGATTTTATTTAGAGAGAGAAAAATTAAATTTAAATCAATTTAAGAAGGAATTGTTTTTATTAGATATAACTTTAATGTAAAATTATTCTAGAAAGGGAGTAAAATAAGTAAGCTTCAAATATTATTGAATTGAAAAAATTTCTCTTTGTGGCCAATTAATCAATATGAATTCAAAATTTTGGGTTGTGGTGAAGAATGTTGAATCCAGGATTATGGAACTCCGATGAGATGGATGGCTGTCCGTAGATCAGAGTTATGTGAAAAGGGAGGAAGTCGGCCAGTAGGGTATTTCGATTGAGATTACCCTACTGGCTGACTTCTATTTTCACATATCTCTAAAAATATTTATATTTTGTTACCATGGGATACTTAAAATCCAAAATTGGGGGCCACACTATTTTGGGATGAGAAATGATTAATACATATTAAAGAATACCTATTATGTGTACAACCAATTTAACGAAAATCGTTAAATAGTTTAAGAGAAATTCTTAAGCGTTCAAGAATAAAGAGAGCCTCAAACAATTTTAGGGGTATAAGGATTAATACATTTCAAAGAGGGAGAATATCAAAATTGACAATAAAATTTTTTTTTTTTTTTTTAAAATAGACCTTATTTTGATTTTGCTAACTTGAATCAACCTGGGGGGGGGTTAATTTCCTTAGCTTATTTTTTTAATCAGATACTTATTATATATTAAATAAATATGTTGGAATTGATGCTTTGAATTGTTAATTTTAATAAATACCCAAAGTTTTCCAACTTACAGGTGTCCCCTTGAAAATATAGTTTTTTTACTTTCTCTTACCTATATATGTAATATATAGTGAGAAGGTATTGCGGTCGCAAAAAAAATAGATGAATAATAAGTAAGACCTATTGATTTGAATTAAATATATACCTTGTAGTGGAAATGACATTGTTATGGTTGTATTTAAAAATATTTTAAGAATATATTTTTGCTGAAGCAGCTCATGGCCCTCGGGAGTTGAACCCAGGATCTCAGCCCAGAAATTTTATATTTATGCTAGGTACCCTTGTCGTTTGCACCTCGAAGCTTTTCAATGAAATCGGCCAAAGTATTTTACTGATATTCTTTTTTCTTTTTTTTTTTTTCTTTTTTCGATTTTTTCAAAATTTGCTTTAACGATTTTGATTAGAATTCAGATATCAATTTTTTTTTAGATGATCTTTGAAATATATTAACTCTTATCTCCCTCAAAATTGTTTGGGGTTCACTTTACTCTTGTACGTTTTTAAGTTTTTTAGATTTTCTCTTTAACTAAAAATCTAAAAAATTGATTAAATTGGCTGTGCATATAATAAATTAGACAAATTGTTTGAGGCCACTTTATTGATTCTTTTTAAATAAAAATAAATAAATAAATTTATTTACGACCTGCTTAGAGGCACAAGTCTAGGTCCAATCAAACACAAATACAAATTTATAAATTACATAACACAAAACAACAAACAATTAACAAAAAAAATAAAAAAATACAAGAAAAAAATAGAAATGTATGCTCATTAACAAATAACATGTTCATGCATTTCCATCGAAAGAAAAAGATAAAAACATAATGAAACATTGTGCGCAATAACAGGTGACCAGGAGTAAATGACGCATTAGCTATCCCGACATTCTCCTTAAGCTGTTAAGGAAAACCTGGCTAAATCCTTAACCATGATGGTGCGACCTCAATCTCCCTGAGCTAATCTCTGCGCTTGGGACTAAATAAAATTTTTACTCAACTCTAGTACTTTAGGATTTGATAAAATTTATAATAGATTTAATCATATGGGGCAGAGGACTATAATCCCAAGTAATGACAGACAGACTGTTCCACAAATTAATACCAGACCCTACAAACGAATGCAAACCTATTTTTCAAGAATCTTGACTTATGAATTTTCTTCCTATCTACCCTATTCTACCCTTCCTAAATAATTTGCCTCTTGAAACCTACTTGATATTTCCTCCCAACTCCTAAAACCTTGATACGCCCTAAATATCAC
>JAAAKE020106575.1:0-38204 GCA_010014785.2 Anisolabis maritima
TTTATAGAATATAGTTGGCGATTGTTTTCATATACTGGACATTCACAGATTATATGGTACGGTGTAGCTGGAATATTATTAATTTATTTAAACACAATTAATTTAAATAAACAAGGAGCAAGTCTAAATCATCTCAGATAGTGAAAAAGACTTCAAAACAAATTATTCAAGCTAAATTTATTTTAAATTTTATTTAAAATTTGATATAGTTTTTCTTAAAACTTTATCTTTTTTTTTTCTTTTGGGAAAGGATTCATTATTCTCAATGTTTCAAAATGTATCTTAATTTTAAAAATATTCTTAAATCAAATAGAAGTTCACATAATAGCAAATTTAAAATATTTTTATATGAGCTATTTCTTCTCGCGGAAACTTTTAATGTACGGCGACTACTTGAATTCACTGCTCATTGCTTGATATCGTTAATGTTCTTTAATTAATTAATGCTCTTGCCTTTTTATTTTTGTCTTTTCGGCATCTGAACCCATATAGACATTAAACGATATATAATATATATTCATTTACGATACAAAGCATATTTATTTAAATCAATTATTATCTAATTGATTTAAATGAATATTCATCGGTCTGCCTGGAATCCGAACCCACACCCGTTGGCTTTTAAGGTTATCAATACTAAAAATGACCTTTGGTGCAGAGCTTGAGGTCTGGCTAGCCTTACGTACAAAAGTCTGTGGTTCGCTTCCTGTCCTGATTTTATTTAAATTATATTGACTACCAATTAATTTCAATAAGGAAGGAGTCTAAATGACAGATGCCGAAAGACTTAAAAAAATAATACTGACAATGTCAATATCTTAACTTCTCGGCCACGAGGGTGGGGGATGCCCTTGCCCTTGAAATGGGTTTTGAGGTCAACGACTTTATTGAATGGATCAGATCAGATGATCAAAATGGCGTTTTTTGATTTTATAAACTTAAGTGAATTTCCATTCCCGTTCATTTTAAATAGTTTATCTTATTCTGTATTATTGTAAATTTATAAAATTTGTTATTAAAATGAAAATATTCAGAAGTGGAGACTTTAAACGTGAGTAAAAAAATAAATAACATTTTCAACGAGAGAACGTTTTTTTTTTTAACATTTTTCGCTCTCTTTGACCCTTAAAAGACAAACAATTCAATTATTAATTTATTTACGATACTCCAGCTCTCTATTTAATTAAATAGTTTTAAATAAATTTTTACACCAAAGAGATTTGAACCCTCCCTCCTCCTGGGATTAAAATACAAACTCCATAATCTCTTAGTCAGAAAATGCATAACTCATTTTTTTTTATAGCTTTATATCAATTGTTAATTGGTTTAAATAAGTTTTTCTTGGGGCGGTTGATGTCCAAATCCTGATCATCTAGGCAACCGATTGCTCTAAACCCTCCACAGAAATTTTTCTTAAAAATATATTAATTATATAAATTCACTTAAAAACAATTTTAATTTAATTTTAATTTATTCTTATATGAAGGATTCGAAAAATTTTAGGTTGTACCCGTCGTCGTTTTCTAATGATTCTAATATCCACTCTTATAGTAAATAAAAAGTAATAATTTTTATTTAAAACCAATATGATTATTATATTTTATTATATTATTATCATTATAGCAATTTATTCTTTTTTATAAAATGTTTCAGACTTCAATCAGGAGGAATTAATTTCACATTCAATTATGTTTTTTACTGATGGATTCGAAACATCTTCAGGAGCTCTTGCATTTACACTCTATCTTCTTGCAATGAATCCAGATAAACAGGTGAAAGCACGAGAAGAAGTTGACCGTATTTGGAATAAGTATGGAGAATTTACTTGGGATGCTCTTGGAGAATTACACTATATAGAATGCTGTCTTATGGGTATGTTATTAAGATTATTTTTTATAATATTCTCTGACCAACCAATTTTTAAAATTTTTAATAAGACTCAAATATGGGTGCATTGAGAACAATTTGGAAATAGAAATCATAACCACCAATTTAATCTTAAAGATTAAAGGAGGGACAATCAATTCATTTCATAATCCTTAAATAAAACAACGTTCTTACTTAAAATTTGATTAAATTGTCCAAAGGTTCAGAGAAAAAGAAAACCAGAGGTTATTCCAATCACGGGAGGTCATGGGGATAAAAGACTGGAATTGACTAGTTCTACTAGTCGCAACTTTAACGTCTTGGGGATGTTGAGACGATGACCCTTGTATTGCGGACAAATGTCACTTTGGGAGGAATGATGGACTTTAATTCAACAGAACAACGATCATGGTAAACTGTAAAAATGTGTCAAGGCGTAGACACTTCTTCTGTGGTTGAGGGATTGCAAGGAGGCAGTTAGAGAATCATCTCCGATCAGTCTCACTGCACGCTTTTGAATCGCATCAAGGGAAAAGAGAGCCTGTTTAGAAGCCCCTCCCTCTCCATAGGTAGGACCCATACTCAAGACACCGACGAATCTGAGCCTTGTATAGGGTTAGAAGTTAGTGAGGAGAAAAGTAATGATTGGAACTGAAGAGGCTTCCTCTTCCAAGCTTCCTAGTAGCAGATTTGGCGACCGCAGAAATATGTTCATTCCAGGAAAGATCTGACGAAATCGTAACACCCCGAACAGAAAGAGAATTACTGAATTTGAGATTATTATGGCTGTAAGTGAAGGATGGAGATGTCGAATCTTTCAGTCTGGAAATTAGCAACATTGTGTTTTCTTGGAGTTAAAATTGACCTGGTTACGGGATCCCCATTTCTCCAAGGTCTTGAGGTCATCATTAATAGAAGACACAATGTTCTGGCGGCTGAGGACAGAGGAATTTCCCCTAGATCTCATTGAGTACAGAGTACTATCGTCGTATATAAAATATTCTTGGAGAGGTGAGGGACATCTACACAGTGAAACGATTCGCTAGCAAGTTTTTCTTTTTTTTGGTTTTCTTTTTCTCCGAACCCTTGCACAAATTGATCTGCCCAGCTAGATCTCGCTTATAAACATTTTGATTAAATATTAGTTTTCTTAATTAATAATTAACTATTTGAAATCTTATTGATTACATATTTCCATTTTCAGAGGCAATGAGACTCTACACACCAGTAAATACATTAGCAAAAACTTGCACTAAAAAATGTGAATTGAATTTGGGAAATGGAAAAACTTTAATTGCAGAACCCAATCTGAGCATTAGTATTCCAGTTTATTCTCTTCACTATGATCCTAATAATTTTAAGAATCCAAAGGAATATATTCCTGAAAGGCATTTTGAGGAGGAAAAGTCTCCTCATTATCGTTATACGTTTTTGCCTTTTGGTGAAGGACCTAGACAATGCATAGGTAAGCTTTAAACATTATTTTTTATTCGAATCCTCTTACTTTCTTCCCATTTAACAAGAGTGAAGAATTATTTTATTAAAAAAATTAACACTAAATTTTTTTATTTTCTCTAGGTTTTAAATTAGCAATGGCACAAACAAAAGTTGGCTTATCTTCTATTCTTCGGAATTTCAACATTATTCAGATAAAAGAAACTCCTCAGAAAATTAAAATTGACCCCAAACAATTTCTTACTAATTCTCTTAAACCTCTTATGGTTGGATTTCAAAAACGTTAATATTATTTTTTGAAAAAATCTTAATGGAATCATGGAATATTATTCAATAAGTAAGTTATTCTTATTTCTAACATAGCCATTTCTCTAAATTGTAAATAGTTAATTTAAGCAATAGAAATTGAGTTTTCAATCATATTTAGACAAGGATGGGCAAAATCCTCTAAGGAAAGATATAGATCCGATCCGCAGATTCGGCTAAGGAAAATGATCGATTGCGATCCGATTTTCAAAAAATCGAACAAAATGTAAATCCGAGATTCTGGGTTAAGATAAATCCATCGAATCACTTCAACGACGAAACTTTTTTCATTACATACATTTTTTAAGTCTTTTTCGGCATCTGAGGCCATTTAGACTCCACCCTTATTTATTTAAATTAATTAATAGCCAATTAATTTAAATAAATTTTTGTCGCTCTGGACAGGAAGCGAACCACTGACGTTGGTACGTGAAGCCAAACCTTTACCTCTGCACACCAAGGGACAGGGCTATTACATGCTTTTGATCTATTATTTTGTTTTAAAATTAAATATATTTATTTTGGATTAAAATTATGTAAAAAATAGGCCATATTCTTTAACAATTAAGTTGAATTATTTATATATTTATATATGATATTACTGTTGATGTTTTAA
Organism: Anisolabis maritima; assembly: GCA_010014785.2. Classification (NCBI taxonomy): domain Eukaryota; kingdom Metazoa; phylum Arthropoda; class Insecta; order Dermaptera; family Anisolabididae; genus Anisolabis; species Anisolabis maritima. The sequence goes on from JAAAKE020106575.1 coordinate 4,244, forward strand.
AATAAAATAAATCTAAAAATAATGGATGGGATAAAATAATAAACTATATCAAGAGGAAGAATGGAGGATTTAACACTCCATTTTTATCCACCATCAACCTCATTTTTTTATGCAAATATTCGAGTCGCCCATCCTGAATGCAGTTACTATACAAAGAGATACAAAAAAATATGAACAAAAACAATATTTTATATATACAGTCTATACAAGTAAATTTAAAAAAAAGAAGGAATTTAACATACTCATAATTTTGGTAATAGATCTTGTCCATATATTTATATTAAAAATTGTATAAATATAGGATTGTCATCTAATATCAAGATTATTTAACGTATATAATTAGATAAGTTATGACTGTGCTTGTCTGGAGTTGGCATTTGGTAGAAGGTTGAGAAATAGAAAGTGCAATTAAGACAACGAATTGCCAACATGTTACGCATGCACAGTGTCATGTCTTGCGTTGCCATGTATAAATGTAAATTTTTTTTAAAGGTTTGAAATTCAGGAATTCGGAAAAAGGATTAACAATCAGATCCTAAATCTATTGGAAGAATTTGAATTTCGATCTAAGATCCAAAGGTATTTCAATCCAAATTCAAAATCCTGGATCGGTTCGGAGCTAGAGATTTAGATCCAAAATGATCGCGATCATGCCATGCCTGTATATAGGCAAATGCGAGATAACTTTTTAAATGATCTATGGGCTCTAGTATAAGTATAAGCTAACATGTGCACCTCGAAAATGGAAGATCCTGGATCGAGTCCAGGAGGCGCCACCTAATGCCTACTCAATACACCTATCACTCACGTATTCTCTACGATTTTGATTGGTGCTTGGTAATTTTATAGAATATCATTTAAAAATCAATACTTCAACTAACTTAATTATTAGATTTCACAACATGCAGTGATTGTATTGTAAATATAAGAAGAAAGATAATAACATTTGTTTAAAAATTGATTTATTAAAATAAGAATCTTATAAAAATACATACATTCTTTTAGCTATATTTTTAACATTAAGTTTTAAATAATTATGTTTATTCATTTAACTTCATCAACCTAATGAATTGAGTGAGCTTTACCTTTGCCTTATTTTGCTTAAATGAAATTACTTTGTTTTCTCAAGTTATTTTTCTAATTTTAACTAGGAAATTATATATTTTGTGAATTATTTGTCTACATATAATATAATTATTTTTAGCTATAATTTTTAAATAAAATTTAGCCAAAATATTTGGTCTATTCTAGATCCCTAATTACTAACACAAATTCCTTTTCTCCGAAGATCTGTGAAAATTTAGTATGATAACAATCAAGCATTGGCATAACAAGGATTTATGCGCCCCAAAAGCTAAGAAGAATGAAATATTTTTTATAAATGCTCAATTAAGAATTTTTAGCAAGTGGGTGTCCTTTTTCTAGTACATCTAATTTTTCCTTGTCAATTTTTCCCAGCTTATCCACTCTCTTCTTAAGAAAAGGAAGTATTGTAATCATACCAATTTGAGATTTTTATTGATAAACCCGAATTAAGCTCTTTATAAATATAAAACAAATCAGCTATTTTCTATGTTTATGGAATTCCTTTCCTCGTGACATTTTATTTCCCTTTTCAACCAATTCCAATTTATATAATTGCTGATAAGTCTCCAAGAGACACGTGTCTAGAGACTACTATAATAGTAGTATACCCCTTGTTACGTCAGTTCTCCTATCATATTTTTTCAAACAATTGTTATTTACTTAAAAGGAAATAGATTATTTATCTTACCATCCCTTAAATCAATAAGATCGATTTTTTTGTTAAACCGAGATCTCATCTCCGATCTTGAGATTCTTTATCAATTTATATTATTATTAAAAATTGTCATAAGCCATAATTCATATTCAAATTTAAACACTTTTAAAAATATTTTGGATGAAATATGGTTTAGTCCCCGTGATTTGGTTCATCACATTATCAAATCTTATTTCTAGCAATAGAAAAATAAATAGATTGATTATGAAAATGGGATGTTTACCTACACAATTTGGCATTATTTTGTTTATATGATAATAAATCGCTTTAGAAGCTTTTTACTTGTATAAGTTGAGAATATAAGGAATGTCTTCTCTTATTAATATTGATCAATATATTATTTTCGTTTTATTGGAAAATTATCATTAATAAAATAAATGTATATTTAGAGAGCAAATATCCATCTTTCAATTCCATAGGGGGTTTAATAAAAGCCTATACATGAACAGTATTGACTTCGGGGAAAAGCCCTGGCAGCAAATGGATAGCCTTTTAATGCTTAATGAAAGAAAAATTTCGAGACGTTTAGAACAAAGTTTATTTGTTCATCTTCACTCAAAATTGTCTTGTCGTATAATGCCCAAAGGTGGTCATAGTAATTTTACATACATAAGATAATGAACATATGTTATTGGAGTGTTTGATCAAACAAACTTTTAGCGATATGAGATTTCACCTAATCATAATATCCAACAATAACATGTATTTTATTTATGTATGTAAAATTACTATGTCCACCTTTGGGCATTATACTTCAAAACAATTTTGACTGAAGATAAACAAATAAGCTTTGTTTGAAGCGTCTCAAAATTTGTATTTCATTAAGCATCTAAAGGCTATCCATTTGCTGACTTTCCCTGGAGTCAAGTTAAATACATATACATTAAGATTTAAATAATTATAAAATTAGTTTCGAATTATAATTAAATGCTTTCAAGTATTTAATGGTTCAGCTGGTGGAGCGGTTGGACGAATACGCCAAGGTTTCCAATGAATCCAGGAAGTTCGTCCTGAACCTGAGCCAGAAGTTGAGAGAGGCTTCTCTAAGCCCTAAAAAAATATAATAAGTAGGAATAAATAGAGTATTATCAATAAAAAATGCACAATCTTTAAAGCTCTGGCCCGGAAAAATCCAGGAAAAGATCAAAGTGGTATTTTATCAAGTTTTGGCTGGAGCGCTTCATTTAATTGTGTTTGATGGCCATTAGGGTCCATTTATATGTTGTTTTGATCACTCTCTTTATCATAGGTCAAACAAATTTTTCAGTGCGAGCTCCGTTTCGGGAACATTTGCAAAAAAAGCCTAGACAAAATTTCTAAGGGGCAATGAACAGACTAGCTATTATTTCTTTCTCAAGGTCAGGTGTAAATCCCCTTCTCCAGCTGACAGAAACTGTCCTTTCTTGTTAATTCAAAATGATGATTGAGGGTTAACTTGTTAAGAAACACTGTATAGTTTATCTCTCTCATTCTGAGTCATTTAAGTAAAGAACTGACACATAATAAATACGGTTTATTGAGGTTATATTAAAGTTGGATTCCAGTTTCTTTCTCAATAAATAATCCATTTAAGCCCTGGTAAACTTTGTGAAGATAAAGATTTTGGGATAGAATAAAAATAATGTTCTGTTTACCAAAAGGGCAACAAATTGTAATTGTAATTCTTGATTTTAACTTTCTTAGTCTCATGACTTTCATTTACCTTTATATGAAGTATATAAAATGAAAATATTGCGTTTGGAAAAAAATAGATTTCATGATTTCAACGGGATACACTTTACGAGGTCCCCAAAGACTAAAAAAATAGGCCTTGGAAAATGGAAAATATATGTGTCTGTGAGCAACGAAAAAACTTAAGAGGCTGAAATTCCTCGAATGCACTTGGAAGCTTTTCAACAAAATCGGCCAAATAGTACTAATACTTTACTGATATACTTTTTTAGTTTTCTCAAAATTTGCTCTAACTATTTTAAATAAAATTCATATATCAATCATTTAATAGATCATCTTTGAAATGTATTAATCCTTAACTGCTCCAAAGTTGTCTAGGGCCCATTTTACATCTACCCTTTAGGTTTTTCGTGAATTTCTCTTAAACCATTCTAATGATTTTGATTAAATTGACTTTACATATAATAAATTAGATAATTTTTAAGATGTATTACTCATTTTCCACCTCAAAATAGTGTGGGACCTTCAATTTATGGATTCCTTTGGGACGCATGTAAATGTGTGCTACTGCGTCTCGCTTGAGTTGACTAGAGACTCGCCAGTCACCTCTAAACGCTGGTGAAGACTTGTTTTGGCCCATCATGGGCTAACGTATCCGACGCAAAAAATCTGGAATGACAGCATATCACTCAGGATTCCTTACCTTAAGTAAGATAAAGTTGTGTGATGCGCGTTTAGTCACACCAGATTTGTAATCTTTTTTGTTATTTTTATATTATTTTTAAAAATAAAAAAAAAAAGATGATTAAAATATTTATAGATATGAAATGCAAAATAAACTAAAGATAAGTTTACATATAAAAATTAAAATAACTTGTATATAGAAAGTATCTAAACATATTAATAAAAAAATAATATTACGTACACACAACTTACCTTTGTATAAATTTAAAGAATTATAAGAATTAAGACAGTCCCCGGCTATTATAATATTAAGACAAACAAAAACGATATCACTGGAACACAAATACAAAACAAATAAAGCAATAGAAATAGAAAGTAACAACAAATTCATACATTAAAATATTTTCATGGATGAGAAGGCAGGTTCAGCAATAATTCAGCCTTTGGCTGAACTCAAATTTGAGACGATTTTCTGGTTCATCATCAGTCCAATATGGACGATGAACTAATGCCTTCTCATCCATTAAAATTACAACACAGCAACAATCTTCTTAAAATATTTTCCTCCTGCCAAATCCCCCCCCAAAAAAAGAAATATTTCTCGAGTCTTAATATAAATACCATTTTTGACTTCAATATGAAATTCTTTCTTTTCCTAAGGTCCTCAAATGCTACAAAAATTTTCTCATTCATAATGCGTGCCATTAAGATTTTTATCAGACTCCCTTGAATTTAATAATTAGAGTGGTCAACAGTTCAGGCAGTCTTAAAAAGAAAGTAATAGGGGACCCCAAAATGTAAAACATCAAACATAAATAGGACTAAAAAGTATAAAATAAAAAAACTTTTTTTTTACCCACCGCATTTAAGACTCAATATTTATTTAAATCATTTGGTATCCAACATAATTTTAAAAAAATTTTATCGCTTTGGAACCTCTAAACCGCTTTCGAACTTCTAACCTTTTTGGTACCTGAGCCGAGACCTCTACCTCTGCACCAAGGTTAACTTTTATTTAAAATACACGAAAAACCAGAAAATAACTTTTATAAAGCGTGGGTACTCATTGGAATTTAAAATATCATTAATGGGAAATTAAAAAATATATCTAATAAGAGTCTACGCTTTCTTAAAAAGTTATTTTCCTCTTTTTAGTGCACTTTAAATAAAGCGTTTTTTTAATTGTTAAATATCCTTATATAGTTTTGGAACAGGAGTATTTCTATAATAAAAACCTAGTACGATACTGGAGAAAGATAATAGAATAGAAGAGCTTCAAACGCCCTGATGAGGATTCACCTGCATGGTTCGAACGCCACTTAGAGTCCAACCCAAAGGAGCCGCCTGATTAAGACGTTGTCTTTGTGCTCTTCTTCTCTGAATCTCAAAGCAGATGGCTGCTATCGCCAGAATAATCACCAAGGAGATGAGAACAGCTAATAAAAGCGAGGAGTGAGATGCACCCAACGCCCAGGCTACAATGATGGCTACTGTGGCTAGGAGGATAAGTCCGATTGCAGCAAATAATCCTGGTCGCCAGCATCCGTAACGACGGTTCTCAGCACCTACTGACCAATCCAGATTTCATAACAAACGAGAATAATGAGAATTTCCACTTTTCAAATCGACCTTATCCAATCCAAATCGATAATCTAAATCAATTATGATTGTAATGAAGGAATCACTTAAAGCCTAGCCAACATTTTACTTCATTTCATTACCAGTTACATTTCGACTTTAGTTCTAAACCACCAAGTCAGACAGCCATCTAAAAGTTTCGCTTTCTATGAGTACATTTATTTGAGAATCGATGGACTAATGGATTTGGAGTACTTTTAATTAATGAACAAGTGAGTAAGTAGGTTTATATAAAAGAAAATCGGGATACAAATCTTAGTTTCTTTACACCAATATATATCATTTGGAATGCTTGAAGTAGACAAAGTAACGCTCAGTGAATTTGCCCCCACACACTCGCCGAGGTGGAAGATACTAACATCATATATCTACTTGTAGCTATCGATATTTATATTTATCGTTTGCTTTAGTTTTTCAAATTATTAGATGAATTATTATTATCTATTCTTATGATTATCAACTTTTCTTGCACGCCCTTCATTATTATTCACATTTTATTATTTTCGTTAAAAATGATACTACATGTTAACTATATTTAATCCTTATTTTAAAAAATCCTTGTTTAAATATTTTTCATTCGAATTTCCATCAAAAGGGCACTCAATTTTACACACTCTGGGATAATCCATTAGCTTATTTATGGTAAACCACATGAGATAATTTTTTATATCTAAAAAACAATCTGAAAAAAATATGCCATCGTATCTAAGATATTATCATTTATCAAACTGTACTTAATCTCCACACTTGTTCAAATTAGATATAACTAAGAAAATTTAAAAACTTTCATATGAAATTATATTACATTCAACCTAATATGAATACAATAATTTAAAAGATATATTTATCTAAATATATTTCAATTACCATTTCCAAGGTTATCTGTTTTTTAAGTGTGCTCTATTTATTGCATTTCAATTAACTTTCCGTGTCTATAAACAGGAAATAATGAGTAAGACTCTAAATTATTATATAGGCCCACAATGAATACGAATTATATATATATTAAAGTTGAATATTTCTTTTAAATTTATTAATTATTTTCGTCCTTTTCGCCTAAGATTAGAAGATAATTATATATATAATTCATATTCATTGTGGGTCTATATAATAATTTAGAGTCTTACTCATTATTTCCTGTTTATAGACACGGAAAGTTAATTGAAATGCAATAAATAGAGCACACTTAAAAAACAGATAACCTTGGAAATGGTAATTGAAATATATTTAGATAAATATATCTTTTAAATTATTGTATTCATATTGGGTTGAATGTAATATAATATCATTTGAAAGTGTTTTTTTCGTTCTTTTAACGCGCAGTTTTTTTAATTAATAAATAATTTTAAAAAGTACCAAATACCATTTTAAGTAAGACGATAGTAGATAATATATTTTTTAGGGAAAAGAGACAACTAAAAAAATTTCGAATTTTAAAAGAGGCAAGGGAGAAGAATTTTTCTAACAAGGTAATAAAAGGACAGGAACCAATAGATAAATAAGACAAATGTCTAGAGCCTTTTCTTGAGGGTCCCGATAAAACCAACATGAAGGCTTCAGGCCTGTTTTTTTTGTTCTCCACATAAATTAGGCCTCATTTAAATTTTATCTAGAGCCCGTGAGAGACAATGCAAAAGGGCTATTAATATTTGGCCAATTTTTAATTTGTCCAACATTTTTTTAGGTAAAAAATAGACCTGATTTTTCCAAATTTATGTAATCGGTTTATGGGCGGAGTGGAACTTTCTCAACTTCTCTCCTAGGAATATTTTTTTTGGAAGTTTCTGCTCCTTGACCCCCAATTATCTTAACTTGAGCTTGCAATCTTTCATAAATAAAAACTTATAGGCCTACATGTATGCATCATAATTAATCCTAAGAATAATGAAGTGCAGAGTCTATGCGGCATCTTAATTTATCATCCTTTGCATCAAAATTATTTTTCCTCAATTGTTCTAGAATTACTACAAACTTGGATTGATTGTCATGCGAATTTTAAAATGTATGCTATCATTTTTTGTTTTAGATGACAGTCTTTAATTGCTATAGTTTCAAAAAATTTATAATTAAATTTTAATTATATATTCGCAACTCTCACATCATTTTTTGTGACCTCTAGATATTCAACCCTTGCTCTAAGCAACTAAAAAGATAACCTTTTCTTATTATTTCATAAATTATAGATCTAATTAGAACCCAATGATGTGCTGAGAGTATGCGAAGTTCTAATTTATTTAATGAATAACAGTATGTGCAATTTCGACTCAGTTTTCCTTTTTTTAATTATCTCTTTTACGATTAATAATTTAGGAACATATTTTAAAAAATTTATTAATTTTTAAATATAAAATAAACAAACACAATCCTCTAAAAATAAATATTAATTTTTTTGGGAGTTCCCGAACAATGTCCTGCATTGTCCTAGCAGAGCTACACCATGTAAAATGTATTTCAATAAACAATTTTTAATAAGCCCTTATTTTGTTTAGGAATTTCCAAAGAATTTTGGTTAGTTCTTTTTATAACCAATCAGAACATATAGAACTCGAAATAAATTAATATCTGATATTGGGAAGTGCATAGCTGCAGGAAGCGAGGACAAAAGTATAAATAAAAAAAGTGAGCGCCTTTTTGAACTGACCGATAGAATTTGATGATTGACTAAGTGTGTAAGATAAGAAAAAGATTCTCTATTCCCTTATTAAATGTCTCATTGACTTGATTGAGGTAATATCAAATTAGATTTAGATGAACACTTCACTTACCTGACAAGGCGTGTGTGTCGTCCATTAGCAAGCAAGCAGCAGCCTCCAGGCAAACTCTGCCATTGCTAAGAGCCTTTGTCACGTGCCGCTTGCTCGATTATCAGACTAACTCGTCTGATAGCGAGTTTGATATCACACATTGCGCGCCTTTTCTCTTTGCACTTCATAAACAGAGACCCAATTAATTTTTTTATTAAATTATGTTACAGTCTATCACTGCTTTTCCTTTTTTAATAACGATCAGTCACTTCTTTAATTAAATTTATAAAAATTACTAACTGTGATTTAAAATTATTATTGATCTTTAAAATTTAAATGAAAATATATAGTAGGCAATCAAATTTCCCGCAGGAAAATAATTATTACCACCGAGTTTTAAGAAATTTAATTACCTGCTTCTTCAGATATTTACAATTCTCAAATTTTTTTCCCATCTTCTCTCTCAGTTCCCTACCTTTGGGATCAATTGATCTAAATCTTAATATATGGATTCTCTCTCCCAGTATATTTAGACAAAGTTTCGACCTTTTCATTTCTCAGAGCGGACCCAGGAAACAAGTTTCATAGGGGGTTCCCAACTAGAGAAGGCTTCTCTGAAGTTTACATAAAGGCCAAAATCTACCTTATATTCATAATCTACACATTTTTTTCAATTTTTAGGACTTGCACATATGAACGCAAATATATTTTTTGATGACCAATAAAGCCTATTTTTATTATTTAATAGATTTTATGGTATATTTTTGCTGATGGACCAAGGGACCGTATAGCCGGTAGAGAATTGGGTACTCGGTAGTTTGATGCAAAGGAAGCACACTCACAGCACACTTCTCTATATCTCTTAACCAATAATGATATTGGTGTCTATAGGCATTAGGGACACATTGTCCATATATATATAAAAAATGTAAAAAATTATTCAAATTTTTTATTATATTTTAATATAAATTCATTCTTTAATAATTTTATAAAATGCACTGTGTCGTTCTCCTTTTATTTTTTTTAAATAGGATTTTTTTGGATATTTCTTACTTTAAATATGTGAAAAAACTTTTCAGCTTTTATATCTCAGCCATTGGGCACAACTGGAAGTTACTGATTTTTAATAAGACCCCAAATAAATAAATATAATGTAATTTAACAATTATTATTAAAACAATTTGTTACCTTATCCATGCACAACACTGTTTATATTAACTGGAAGCATCCAACAATATATGATATATATAAATGTCATGAATATAAATAATATAAACTTGACAAATATATTTACACTGTAAGATATTTATATTATATATGAAATATTTTATTGTTATTGACATTTTCATTAAAATAATGAAAAATATTTCCAGCTCCTAGTTGAATGATGATAGCCTCATCTCATTTAAGCCCAAACTTTTCAATAAAATTGAGTTTTTATTTACATAGAGGTTTATATATGTATATATATATATTAAGACTCTCTCTCTTTCTACTACAATTGAAATCTACAAATACCTGGTCACCAAGTCTAAAAAAAACTTTCAAGCAAAACGAAGATTTGTTAAAAAAGGAAACAAATCTTAAAAAGATAATCATAATATTTCTATTAGTACAACTGGCTTATTCAGACTACTTACCAAAAAATATACTGAGCTCTTATGACTATATATTAAGACGAAACAAAAGATAGCGTTTATCCACTTTATTTTAATACATGTATAAAGAAAATTTTTTCTAAAAGTATCCAAATCAATATTTAACAAAAGTCAACAGGAAGATAATGTGGGATGACGCTCAGGAAACTAACATATGATTCGTACGCGATCTGGATCACTTGTAGGGAAATGGAATCCAATCTTTTAACGTCTTTATTTTGAATGACGCAAAGTCCATATTGTCGAATTCCGAGGAGGTCTAAGGGGACCTGACCCCTACCAAACCAACGAAAATTACAAAAACAATATAGAATTCCTTTAAAAATTAAACACATTAAAATAATGGAAACAGACTAACTCGAGCAATTAACAAATAATAATAATTTATTCAAGATTATTTATTTTACAATAAATATAATATCTATGTGTAAATTATAGAAAATTTTTCTTGGTTTCAAAGCCTTTATTTCGATCCATTTCAAAATATTAATGGCAATTCTTTTTTATTGAGAGTAGTAGTACTCTAGGAAAAAAATTATTAAAAAGCCTCGGCTTCTAAACAAATAATAGAATTGATAAATATTTATTTTGCTCTGAAGCTCTTATCTCTTGAAGCATAAAACAATTAATACTTTTAAAATGAAGTAGAATCAAAAAAATTAGCCATTTTTTTCTGCTTTAATTCCTATATTTCCCATACCTTACCTTTAGATTAATATATTTTATATTTTTGCTGCTCATTTTTACGCTTTTTCACTAATAATATAGTTATTTAAATCGGTTTTTCCAGTGAGATGTGTTTAACATCTCACTGGAAAAACCGAGAATATATCTAAATCTCAACAATTATAAAATTGTTGAATAAGACCCAAAGAGTCGATTGAAACTTAGACAATTTATTTATTAAAATAAGATTTTTAAAAAAATTTTGTTTTTCATTTGCATGCCTTGACCCATGCCCATAAATATTTTCAATTATGATAGAATTTAATCTCAATTTATACGATTAATTAAAAGCAATTAAATTACCTTTTAATTTGATCAGATTTAAGGAAGGCACCAGGCCTTAAGAGTTGGTGTTTTTCTTTGAAGGCAGGGAAGGTGCTGCGGGAACAGTTTAACAATAATGTGTGCTTATTAAAAATTATTTTCTATTTTTTTAGATATTCATAAATTTCCATTATTTTTAAACAATAAAAAATTAACAATTTACATATGGTACTATTCAATACAATTATGTTTAATTTCATTTCGAGATATTTTTAATAAATATTTTCTATTGTCAAACTGTAAATGTCACTTTTCAGTTTTAAAATTACCGCCTTTTAACCTGAAATTAACCTGAAATTAACCAATATAAAACAATTTAAAAAATATAATAAATTATTTCCTCTCGAATTTTATATTGCTTAAACAAAATTTTTACCCTTTTATAAATTTTTTTAATAAAGAAAGGGATTGGTACTTTGTGGAAATCACATGCAAATCCCTGCGAGGGGTAGCAACCCCTCAACTCCCCTCTATCCCCTATTAGACATTTCAAAGAGATGAATCATCTTAAAAACAATCAATAGAATATTATAAATATGTGAATTTTTTAGAACTATATTATTTAAAAATGGGTCTTGGCGAATGGGAAAGAATGCTCCCTGAACCAAATCTTTTAGGAAAATATTTTTATGAACAATTTAAAATCTTTCCTGAACAACAAAAGTATGCATAATTTGTCACTTTTATATTCATTCAATTATTAAAATATCTTTAATTGTTTTAGGAAACGAAGTGATTGGAAAAAAGTAAAATCCGGTCATTTATTGAAAGTAAAGGAGAAGAAAAAACCAAAAAATGATACTTGTTCTGAGATGACAGTTCTTGGTGGACCGCCAGAAGTTGAATTAGCAAGCAATGCCTCAAGTTTTGCAGTTTTTGCAAGTGTTCGTTTAGCAGTATTAGATCGCTGGATGAAACAAGCTTGTCAAATTTATTTAAATTCATCAGCAAGTACTCCACATGATTGTGCAACGAGCGATCTTGAAAGCGATTCTGATGACAACAGTGAAAAACTTAAAGAGAACATTCCTATCAAACTACCAAAGGTATCATTTTAAAAATGTTTACCATTTTTAGTTAATTTATTAGGTTAATTTACAAAGAAACTGCTTGGCAAAATTATCCAACCAAAAGTAATATATATATATATATATATATGATAGAGTTAAAACCAAATTGCTACAGTGACCTATTCATATTTTGAGTAAATTGCTGTGAAATTTTTTCTTCAATTTATTTTAAAATAATTTTATTGTTTTTATATTTAATATATATGATTATATAGTATTAGTCTATTATAATGTTCCTCTGTCACCTACATATCTAGTTCTCATTTCTGATTTCAATTTTTAGAAGATCACTTGTATCCCTTTGGTTCTAACCCAATCATATATATACAGCATATATCCGATTCATATAATATATAATATATATGTTTTCACACAAACCTGAATAGAGGTGATCCAAAGTTTTAAGATGCTGAGTCCCCAAATATTGCTGAACGTTTCCATTTCGGATTGTTGTCATACCGGATATAAACTTGAGGCTCTGTCCTAATTTTTCTTTCAACGTTATCAAATCATAATTATTCGTTTATGGTTTCATGAAAATGAATTTTAAATTGGGGCTCTAATACAGACTACTTTTTACCAACATTTACTAAATGCTTTTGTTGAATGCTGTAGAAAAATGGTTTCACAAAACCCAAAGCAAGTATTTAGAAATATTTTTCTGAATTTTAACAACATGGGTTGTATTTAAACCTCTGGGTTTGACAAAAAACATAGAGCTATATATTGTATATAATAGCAGGATTTGCCATTAGATACCGTAGAAACAGTCCTAGTGCCTATAAAGCATGAGAACAAATTTAGGATTTGTTTAAACCTATAGGTTTGATAAAAAACAAAGCTATCCAAACAAAGCTTTAAACATATTGCAATAAAATATAAAATTATCTAATATTAAAATGAGACTTGAATCTGTGAAGAATAAGTAAAGAAAAATGATGTAAAAATTCATTATTGAATAGATTGTTGGTGTTGGGCTTCGAAGTGTCTTTGAATTGATTCGAGAGAGTCGTTCTACACATCCTGGGCTCTGCACTAAAGCACTTTCTGCTCTTCTTGATGTTCTTCAAGGACAACAACCTGAAGAATTAAAAGATGAACCTTCGCATGTTATAGGCAAGCTATTTATTTTTTTATTTTTAAAACAGTCAGAATTTGTAAATGATGTGCTTATCCTGAGAATTACCAAATTTTATATATATAACACTATAAACCTTTGAAAAATGATGAGTTTCAATCTCTTTCCTCTGGATAATATTATCATTAGCAGATTATATTGTATATATTTATTATGCATCTATAACAATTAATTGAAAATAATGATAGGGAAAAAAGAAACATCATACGAGTGTAATGCTTGTTATTTAATAAACTTAAATTCGCGTTGTAAAATTATTGCAAAATTATTATTATTACATAAAAATTCTTTACCTCTTAGTTCATTATATCTAAGTATCGACTCTCGAGGTATTTTGCATGATTATATTCATTTATAGCTTTTACAACAAGGTTTGATTGAGTGGAAGCGAATTTATTTTATTATTGTGAAATTTAATAACTTTTTGTTTTTAAAAACTTTTTTATACCTTTGTTTTTGTATTTGAAAAATTATCTCTAATTCATCAAATTCACACTTGGTTTTCATGGAGCTCTTTGAAAATTTTCGACATCTGCTTTGCACTTTCTTGTTATATTAAAGTATATAAATCGCAATCTTTTTTCAAATTAATTATAAGTTTTAAAAAATTTCCTCAGTAAGAATATATAAGAGACCTAAAATCCTTTCAATTTAAATTTTATTATTTAATAAGTTTTACATATCCTGGGGATCCAAGGAAGTTTTTAATTAGACATGAACTTAAAATTATACGGCTCTCATTTTTAGAATTCTAGAGAATAGAGAGAGTCATTGAAATTCAGAGGCGATGTGAAAAGTTATCAAGGCGGAGAAGTATGATTGTGTTGGGTTTAAATGAAATTCACGGGATATCTTTTTCATACGTTCATTTGTTATTTGTTAAATTCATAAATTTCATAAAATTTGATTTTAATATTAAATTCTTTGCATACTGATTCCCTAATAAGCTTGAATTTTTCAGATCCTCTGTTTGATTTACTTCTTGATTTGGCTACTTCTCATGGACCAGAATCAGCCGCCGCCAATGATGGCTCTCATTTAACAGCTGTTGCTTGTGCTTGTTTATTAAGTCTTGTTGTTGTTCGAGGAGACACTGGAAAACTTCTCTCAGCTACAGCTGCTCTTCTCATGTGTCCTAGAGCTTTGGCTTCTCAAAATATTCATGTAAGAGAAATATTTTTTTCATTGATACTTTTGATTAATTAATTTTTAATTAATTTTTTTAGCTACCTGCTGTGCTTGTTAGTCTTCAACGCAGTGTTCATGCTGTTCTCCTTGGAGGAAAATCACAACGCCCCGATTGGCTTACTCATGGAGTTCCTCGTAATTCTCGACTTGATTCTTTTCATTTAAGACTTCCATCTGGTAATTAAAAATTCATTTCATAAAATAAACAAAATTTTATATTTTATTTAAAAGAATAAATCATTATCCTTAGAAAACTCACTAGAGGCCTGAATTATCTTTTATACAGTATATAGAAATTTTATTAAATTTTTCAACTCCGTTTAAACTTTAGCCGAAAGATGAAAAGGGCAGGGCAGGGTTAATTTTAAAATTAAATATATTTTTTCTCATGAAAATTTAATTTTTAATTCATTTGTAAAAAGCAACACAAATACTATAATTATCTATATAGTAATTTCTGTGCATTAGAATTTTATACATAAAAATATAAATATTAAAAGGTGTTTTCAATTTGAAAATATTATAATTCGAACCTATAATTGTTCTCTTTAGTTCCATTCTTTTGAGAAAATAGTCACTAATTATTTTTCACTTAATAAAATATTTCTCCTATTTTAAAAATTATTATAACTCATGATTATTTCAAGAGCTTGTTGGTTTTTTTCTCATAGCAACAAACTGCTGGATAAACTTTACTAATTATAAGACAAAAGGGAAGCTTAATATCTCTAAAATTACTTTATTCTAAAATAAATAAACAAATGAATTTTTTTCATATTAAATTACAGCATTCTATTGCATCATTGAATTTCTTTCTAGATCTACACGGATCAATATTCGAAGCCAGATCATTAGCAAGTGATGGTCGATTTCTTTACTTATACACAAGCAAAGGATTACTTAAAATTGGATCCGGTTATGGCGGCACCGTCAAAGGACACGTTTATATGGTCAAAGCAGATCTGATTGCTGACAGCCAAGGGTGGCTAGGCTATGCTAATGTATGTCGAAATGAAAATTAAAATAAAGGGAACAAAATATATTATTATTTATATTTTAGGGACAACTCTATCTTCGATTAATGAGTAAAAAAGGATGCGAAATCCTTGGTCTTGATTTGGATACTCTGACAGTTAGCGATGTTCATAAACTCGAAGGCAAAGAATGGTCTAGAGGAGTTCTTTTCGCCGATGGTGATGCTCTTGGTCTCATCGTTGCAGATAAAGATGTAAATTTAAATCCTTTCATTTTTGTTTTGGATATTTCTTCTTCAAATTATTGCTTCTTACTGTATTATTTAGTGCTTTTAAATATTTGTTTTTATTTTTTTAATTATGCACATTTAGTGGAAGCTCTCGTCTGTATTAATATATTTTGCAAATATATTCGTATTTTTTTAATTATAAATACTTATTTTTATTTTTTATTTTCATATTCACTAGCTAGCACTCATTTCACGACCATTTCCTCTTGGATTATCATTTTCTATCCTTTATATTTGTTTTAATAAAGTAATTTTAGTTAATTATAATTTGTATGAATGATTGAGATAAAAAATAACTATTAGAAATACTATTTTTGAAAAATATTTTATTTCCAATTTGTATTTGTAATATTAATGAAATACTATCCCCATCAAAAGTAATTGAATAATCTATAACTTTTGTTTCATCTTAAAGGATAATTAAAAGACCTACATTAAATCCGAAAATATTGAATAGAGTGGCGGCCCTTTTCTTTCTTCGTTTATAAAAATTTTTGTTTTTTTTTTATTTAACAAAATTATTATCGATTTTTTGTTTTGAAAAGCCCCGTTATAATAAGATAAAAAAAATTAAAACTTAAAATTTTGAATAATTTTGAAAATAATCTTTTTAAAATAAGGCATTTTCGACTACTATCAGGAAAAATTTCTCCCCTTGAGCACACCTTACTTTTTTTTTTATTAGGCAATCTTCTACGTTTAGTGCTCCGGTCACTTCGAACCCTTAATCCAACATATTATCGATACTAATAAAAACAATTAGATGTTTTTTACACCTATTAAATTTTTTAATTTTATCTCCAACATTTCCTATTTAAATGTTCCTTTTATCCCAATAGGATGGATTTGTAGTCCGAGCTGTTCAACCTTCTTCAAGGCCAGCCATCATCTCAGGAACTGAATTGCCTTTAAAATTAGCACGCAAATGTGTGGACGTTTTTGGACATGGAGGTCAACCTGATGATGAGGCTTGTGCCCAAGCATTACGCAAAGGATCCGGAGCAGGTCTCGATGGAGATGAAGTGATGGCTATATGTGCTGGCAAGGAATTTGCTATTATCCGAACTGCCAGTGGGAAAGTATTATATAGTGGAAAACCTGCTAGTCTTGGAATTAAACAACCTCATAAATCAGGTATATTTTATGAATAAATTCTAATATCAATTCATGGGCACCCGTAATAATAAGCAGAGGGGCGATTTAAAAAACTAAGAATTAGATAAATTTTATAAAAAAAACCATTTATCAATTTGCAAATCTTCACAAAGGATTTCAATTTTTATTTAAAGATATTCATATTTTATGGAAATTTACTAGATAAATTAAATACCTTATAAAATAAGTTTATCATTTTGTTATCCTTACAAAAAATTTAATAATTCCCCTTGAAAAAAATTTACTGGCGCTCTTGTATCATCCACTTAGTAATTTCCTTTCCATATACAAACTAAATATTTATTTAAATAATTTAGCTTTTATTATTATATAAAATATATATATCATTTTATATATATTAATAGAGTTAAAGTTATAATTCAACAAAATTCAAAATTACCTGGATTTCCAAGAGACTTCTAAATTTTTTGAAAAAAATATTTTAGCGTGGCCCTAAAATAATATATTTTTTTGCGGCTGTTTCTGGTTAGGGCCCCCTCTGAATATAATTTTACCCTGTTAGAGGACAATAAAAATTTATAAAATGGCTGGCCAATGTATTAGATCTGCTTAGCTATTGTATAAATAAAATAAAAATTTTGACTAAAATTATCCCCGTAGATGCATCCTCACAAAATCTATCATTAAAAAGATAGATTAATTATTATATAGATATATTCCATTTAAAGATTAACGGAAGTTTCTAGGGAAAACATTTACAAATTTAATTATAACATTTTATAAAGTAATATGTATAGTTATATTATATATATATATATTAATATGTATTTTAAATGTATTTAGGTCGCTGGTGTGAGCTTCCCATCCCGAAGTCACCTAAAATAGTTCATATTTCTGTCGGTCATGAAGGACTTCATGCAATACTAATTTCGGAAGATGGTGGAGTATGGTTTGTAGGAACAGCACGTAGAGGAGAGGATGGGGATGCCAGTGGGGGGAAAGCAGCTAGAAGACAGCCAAAACCAGCTAAACCCAGGCGAATCCTCAAAGTTTGTTTTCTAATTAATAAATTTTTTATTAATTTTTGATTTAAAATTAATTTTATTTATATGTTCAGGTTGAAGGAACACAAATAATAACTGCAGCATGTAATAATGGCACTACTGCTCTTGTTTCGCGAGAGGGTGAATTGCTTTTGTTTGGAAAAGATACAACACATTGTGATAATTCTTCAGGTCTTTCATTTACTTTTTTTTTTTTTTTTAATATCTTTAGAATTATAATAAATATTTTATTTATTTTAGGCCAGGTTACTTTATTGAAAGGAGTACATATCAATCAAGTAGCTCTTGGGAAAGCACATGCTATTGCTTTGACAACTTCTGGACAAGTTTATACTTTTGGCATTAATAATAAGGGCCAATGTGGGCGAGACTTTGCAACTGTGTCTTCGCAAACTAAAGAAGGTTAAAATTTTTTTATATTTGAAAATAATTCAATCAAGTTATCATCTGGAAAGAGAATGAATCGTTTCCGTCGTCCCGTACTTCAGACATAAAAACTTTAAAAAGTTTCCGTTGTTCAATGGGTTTAGGATTGCTGGAAAATAAATTTTTTTTCATCAACTATCTTCAAACGGAGACTTTAGATTGACCATCCCGTTGCACCTTAATGAAATCTCGGAAATTTTGAACTTAAATCTTTAACAGCGAAAATATTGTATGATATTTATAAAAATATTGAATTAAAAATTTTTATAGTTCCAACTGTGACTGCAATGGAAACCACGGCTGAAGATGAAGAAGAGGCATCTGGGGTACCTGGAACGTCTAGTGGAGACGTTGACGGAGTAGAATGGAGTTTAGGAGAAGCAAGTGGAACTGATCGACATCAACCTCCAATGTGTGCTCCGGGAAAACATTCCTGGAAACATGATCAATGTATGGTTTGCACAATATGTCGAGAATGTACTGGTTATAGTATCAGTTGTTTAAGCAGTATGCATCCTGGAAGAAATCCTGGACAGTGAGTGTCATTGGTGTTAAAAATTAATTAAGATAAAATATATAGCTTATTGTAACGCAATACTAATTTCTATTTCAGAGAATGCGGCTGTGGAGAAGGAGATTCTGGTTGCTCTGAATGTGGATGTTGTCGAATTTGTGCAAAAGAAAACGTAGACAACAGCGATTTGGCACTTCTTGGCCCTTCAGGTGCAGGTGATCTAGCAGGCATGATGAGACTTGATCTCATTTTTGGAGGTGATTCTTTTTTTTTTAGTAATAAAAATCAAAAAATCTCCAGAATAAATTTCATTATATTTTTTAATTTTCTATCCAAAATTAATGTATTATGATCAATTAGAAAGTTCATCTGGGCGTTACTTTTTCGATTCTCAATCTATATGTTCTAATATTAGCAAAGTTTCTTCCCTATGTCAAAACTTAAATAAGCCTTTTATTTATAGTAAAAATTTTCCATTTCCTCCAGCTATTGCCCCTAAAAAAACTGCACCCGAGGCATATTGCCTTCACCCTTTTTAAATTCTTTACAAAAACTTGTTTTAAATAAACATTTTATATATATATATATATATATAAATCTTTTTTCTCAATTATGCCTTACATTAATATCCTTTTATTTTCCGACTTAAGGGTAAGACTGATAAACAATCAATTTTTTCATTTATCTTAACCTATTTCTATGATATTCTTAAAGCCTATAAAAAATTGTTAGAAATTACTAACTAACTATTACTATACTATTTGAAATGTGATATTATATTTTCTCATTGTTTGATACCTACTAGAATGCTCAGATCTCAGTCATGTCAGCTTATAATAAATGTAAATTTTTTTTTTAATCTCCAGGCTTATATTGATTATATGTTTTAAATTGAAATAGGCCGACATGGGGCCCGTCTTCAAGACCATTTACAACGGCGTCTGGATGAAAGAAAACAAAGACAACAAAGGAGTGCTGGTGCTGGAGGCAGTTCAGGTTCTAAGCCTAGTCTTAAAATGAAACCATCTTTGAGCAGAGGAGGAGCAAGCAAAGCAGCCTCTCCTTTACATAGATCCTCTAATAATGCATCAAGTGGGGCTAGTGGTGGACACACTTCAGCTCTTATAGGTATTTGAATTTATTTAGAAAAGCAAAGTTTTCCTTTAAAAATATTTATTTTTTTTTAAATATATTTCATTTAAGCCGAAGAAACTTGCACTGCTGGAGGAAGTGATCCCGATCGAGGAGATCCCAGTAGGGTTACCTCCCTTCCTCCTGCTCGTCTCACAGTTCCTTCAGCTGATAGTCCTATTGTTCAAATTACATCCGGTCTTCATCATGCAGTTCTTCTAACCCAAACTGGACAAGTGTTTACTTTTGGTTAGACAAAAAAAAAATTACTTAAAATATTTATTTTAATAATTATATATTAATTATAACTTTTGATTTTCTTAAGGCTCTAATGCTTATGGTCAACTCGGAGTTGGAGATGTATTACCTCGAGCTGGACCTTGTCAAGTGGTTTTGCCAACTGCAGCTACACAAGTAGCATGCGGTTCCAATCACACTGTGGTTTTGATGAAAAATGGAGAAATTTATACTTTTGGAAGTTATCAAAAAGGTCAACTTGGAAGAGGTTCCTCATTCAATGATGAAACCACATCAGGATTAATTGGAAATCCAGGTTAATAATTATTTTATTTATTTTTTAACATATATATATATATACATTTTCCAAATGTTCGTCTGGTTGTTCTAACCAGAAATGAGTAGCTACTTCTCTGAAAATGAATAAAGTAATCGAAACAATGAAATCAATTATCTTTTAAGCCAAAGACCTATCTTTGTTTACATATATTTTGACTAACATGGCTTAGAATTTTAGCGCATAGATATGGATGTTTACTTTTCGTATTTCCAAATAAAATTTTATGATTTCATCATTCCAAAAGATATACCGTTCAATTATATTTTCGCAATGATAATGCTAGCCAAAATATTTATCTTAAATGATTGGAATTAACTTTCATTTTTCGAAAATTCCTTAATCAAGTATATCTAGAAAGAAAAGAATTTCACTAGGATTTTTTCTTACCATTAGAATATTTATTAAATTAAAAACGTTTAATCTCCTACATATTATACGGAACCTCAACTTCATGTCACGGCAAAGTATTATTCAATATATTTTAAATGTGTTTGTTTACAATGTCCGAAATGGCATTTCACTATTTCTCGAGAAGAACTTTGCCAGTTACTGGATGTAGTAATAGTGTTCAATGAATGTTAAATAGATTTGACATGATGTTTCTGATCCATCAAGTTATATTTATTATATAATTCCATTTAATGTAAAAATGTAAACATACCTTTATTCAACATTTTTTAAAATTTTATTTTTTAAAGTTTATTCCATATTTCCTTTTTTTTCTTCATTTCATGTGATTTGTTGATTTTTTAGGCTGTGAACTCTCGGGAGGTAGTAGCCTTCGAGAAGGAGGATGCAGTAACAACGTCATGTGGTTTGCTCTGCCTCAACCTGTCCTCGGAATTGGACCATCGCATGGTCGACGTGCCACTTGGATTGGAGCTTCTGCTGATCAAACATTTGTAAAATTAGATGAATCTCTTATAAATGCCGTCTCATTGACCCGATCAACTGTTATGGCCAATAGGAGTAGTATTTGTTAGTGTCTTTTTTCATTAATTATTATATTTTATTATTTTATATATTCTTTCTCTTCTTATATTTTATTCTCTCTTTTCTATTTATTATTCTCTTTTCAGTGCTTTTACCAACTCAAGCTGATCTCTCAGTGGGTTTTAAATGTCTCGCTATTGCTAAATCTGATGGAAGTTGTGCAAGTTTTACTAGTCCAGACCAAGCTGATTTTGCTCGATCTGTTACCTGTCTCGACCCACTTTACAGTGTTTTATGGAGGTAATTATGAATATATACCCCCTTTCTAGATGTGAGTGTTTTATGAAGGAAATTATGAATATATACTCCCTTTCAAAACTCACTGGCTTACAAAGCTTAAGATTAACTAATGAAAGACGTTCTTGCTTCCAATATATCCCTTTCTTGTCACAGAGGTTAGAGATTCTTACGCAGATATTATTAATTCACTTATATTTAAGCATATTTTTAAGGAACTCAGTGGCTACTTGTTATATGTCTCCAAGAGGGATGCAAAAAATTTTCATATTAATTGGGATAAAAATATGTGAATGATTTAGAAAACATCCACCTTATTTTAAAGTGAACAGACTGAAGCACAAATCCCTCTAAGAAAAGATCAGAAAAATCTTGAGGAAGGAAAAATTGGGCCAGGTCTGGATTTACAAGTAGCCTAACTTCAGAATCCATAAAAAGAGTTTGATGTGACTCTGAAAAATTCAATTAGGAATAAAGTTTTTTGCGGGACAATGGGAAATATCTTTATTTCAATTTTTAGAATTATGGTAATTATTTTAGTTTATCCCTAAAAAACTGTAAAATTTTATGTAATTTACTTTAAGACGCTGAAAACTTCCAAAAATTCTTCGAACCAGTTTTAGATAAATTTACTTATTTTTAAATAAGTTTTATTTAACAGCTCAATTTTTTCTAATTTTAACTCTACTGTAAATTTTTTTTTTAATTTTAGCTTTCTTCCTGCAAATGGTGAAATGTCATGCTATAACGTTGTAGCATCTGAAGCATTCAATAACTTAAAAAATAATAATACATCCAACAGTATCGGGACCAATATTTTAAGTCCCGAATTAGCGTTACCGGAAATTCCTTCATGCTTCGTCACTAGATCACATGCCGCCCTTCATCTTCTTGGTTGTTTAGACACATTAACTAGAGAACAAGCTGTAACTCAAGTACCATCTGATATTACATTTTCTGGAAGAACTGTCACTGGTACCTCACTAAGAGGTGAACAAATAATTGGAACTCTCTCGGGAAGAAGAGGTGGTATTGGAAAAGTTTATAGTAGAGAAGATTTTGCAGCTGTGACAAGATTTGAATCCCATGGAGGAGGTTGGGGTTATAGTGGTCATTCCATCGAAGCAATCCGTTTTATGGCAGATACGGACATTCTTTTAGGAGGTTTTGGCCTCTTTGGAGGAAGAGGAGAATATACCGGAAAAATTAAAGTAATTAATTTTATTTTAAATTTTCTTAAATCAAAAATGTTTTAGCTATTTCCTACGCAGAGCCAGACAAAGAAAATTACCGTATTAGCCCGAATATAAGACAAGGTTTTTTTCCCAGAGATATCATTAAAAAACAAGAGTCTTTCGATTATCGGGCATTTCCGTGCATGATTAGGCACAGAATAATACTTGATTCGAGGTTGCAATGGTTCCGTATGGGTAGGTCAATATACGTACCGGGGAAGCATTAACTCAGGGAGAGTGATCTGCCTCTGCTGTTAATTGAAAATTAATAATTTTAAAAAAGAGATCTTAATGTTTTAAATTGATATGATAAATAAATAAAATTGAAAATTTTGAAAATAATAAAAAATATATAAGGAATTCATTATAATTATATAAATAACAAAAAAAAAAAAAAAATTTCATAAAAATTTAGGATTTATTATAAAAAACAAAAATTTAAAAAAAATGTTATAAAATTTTACATGAAAAGTAAGTAATAATTAATAGGGAAATGGATTGGGAGAAGCGCTTTACGAAATAGATGGGCCGTTATTAGCCGCGGCGAAGATGAGAGCTGGTATTGTGTTGGTGGATTCGGGTTCGACGTGGCCGATCTCTCGGGTGTTCTGCCATTCTCCATGGTAATGATGGGGTGTTGTGATCCGGTTGAGTCCATGGTGATGGTATCGTATGTGATCCCGTCAAACCAGGTGACGAATCTCTTTGGATCGTGTCGCATGTGATCCGGACAGCCGAATCAATTCTTTTCCTGCTCGTCTTTGAGGAACCCATCAGTTTTGTGAAAAGGAAAGGACTAGGGGATTCTTGAAATTTTGTATAAAAATACTCACCTTTTATTTATTTAATATAAATAATATAAATTTAATATAAAATTCTTTGAGTTCCTTTTTAAAGACAATTATCATTAAAGTAAAAAGAAATTATTAATAAAATATGTGTCATTAAATATCCTTTTCTTAAAATTATAAAAAAAACAGCAAAAAAACCTAAAATGACCTGGCTCATTGCGAGGTCTTAAAATATTTTTAAAATTTTTTTCGGTAAAAAATGGGACTTGTCTTATATTCGGGCTAAAACGGTATTTTTTCCTAAAATTTTTAATTGTGTTCCTTTAGGTTTTCGATATTGGATTAGATGGTGGAGAACAGGAAACTGACGGAGAAGTCATAGCTGAAACAGAAGAAGTTCCTTATGAATGTGGCCCTAGGCAAAAATATGCTATGCTTTTGGATGAACCTATTTCCCTTCAAGTGAGTTTAATTTATTTTAAGTATATAGTTGTAGATTCTACATTTTCCTTGTTTCATAATTTTATTATTTTTTAAAAGTACTTAGATATTAGAAGTAAAAGTAAGATTACGGTGTCATTAGATAGATATGGGCAGTGTTCATTTGGGTTTAAGATGTGGGTCCCCATGCAACAAAGAACTTTTTCTCTGGGACCTAGGGATCTCAATAGGTCATTCTATCCAATGAAATGAAAAATGATATTTCATTTAATTATTAATATTATAAATTTGGCAAAAATTCTTAAAAGCCTTTTTTGGTGTATATTTTGTATAAAAAAGCCCATATCTCCTATATTCGATCCTCACAAAATTTTAAATGCCTCATACAAGGAAATATTTCTGCCAAGTTATAAAACTTTAATTCTTAGGAGGCCGAAAATAAGCAAAAGTGAAAGCTTAAAACTGAAATCCGGGAGGGAGGGCAAATTTGCGACGATTTGAAAACTTTCCTCTATATAAGTATATCTTTCATATATAAACATTTTGCTTTATTTCAGGCAAATCGATGGTATGTTGCTTGGGCACGGGTGAGTGGTCCTTCTTCAGATTGCGGAGCAAGTGGCCAGGGCATGGTTACAACTGATGACCAGTAAATATTACAAATTTTACATTTGTATTTTTATTTTTTTTTAATTTAATTTAATTTTTAGAGTGGTCTTTTACTTTAAATCATCAAAAAAATCGAATAACGGCACAGACGTAAACGCTGGTCAAATCCCTCAATTACTTTATCGTGTGGTGACTGGAGAAAGAGAAAGCCCACGAACAGTAAATAATTCTCGTGATCCCCCAGTCCATCGTCTTACTCGAGATTTTAGCCGGGCAGTCACATCTGAATGTTTCAATGCTTGCTGTACTCTTCTTCAATGGTCTTGGAATACATTCAAAGCGGCTCTTTTAGATGTTGGTTCTAGTGGATATAATCTTCATGCGGCTCTCCTTGATCTTGAGCGCCTTGTATATATTAGTCGTGCTTCTTTACGCCTTCTAACGGCCTATACCAATGAAATTTACCCTAATCAAGGTAAAAAAACTTATATCAATACTGAATTTCACCAAAGATGATTTCGTTGTTTATATATATATTTTCACTTATTTCTTAGGTTTACGAAGACTTCCAACGGAATCTCCAGCTCTGGCAGAATGCATTGGGGATATTCGAGCTCTCCTTCAACAAATTTTATCTGATGCTGCACCTAGAGGAAGTGGTAAAGTAGTCCGAGGAGCTCATCGTGGAGCTAGACTTGCTGCCACAATTCTTGACGAATGTCACAATACCTTTGTCGAATGTTATCATGCTCTTTACCCAACTCCTTGGTTAAAATGGACCAGCCTTTGTCATCTTTTACATACACAGGTAGGACTATTGCAATTTATAATATTTATCATAAAAACACATATAATCTTTATCTGGGTAGGGCGAGAAAAAACATGCATCTTGGTTTTTTATGTATAATATTTTTTAAAAATTGTTAGAAAATATTTTTTGATAATTATTAAGATAATCATTTACTTTGATATCAGATATTTTACAGCCCAGTTGACTATTTTAAAAATTGGCGTTTTATCTTATGAGACATTAAACACTATTTCAAATAGAGTAGAGCAAAGAAATCATATCTAAAATAGGTATTTGTTTATTTTTTGAGTAAATATATAAAAATGATATTAATAAAATGAATTGAATTGTATTGGTGCTTTTTTTTTTGTTTTAGTATTTTAGTTTCGTCTATGTTCAAAATTATTGATTTGTTTTTACTATTTTTGATTCTTCTATATTTTTAATTAATGCTATGTTTTGTTTTACAATTTTTTTTCACATCTCCACACTATACATTTATCTTATAAAATTAATTTTTGTAATTTCTTTTATGAAAAGTGAAAATTTTATATTAAAAACATATTTTGTAAAAGAAAATACAATTTATTTATATACCTTTGCGGTGGGTGAGAACGGAAGGAGTTTATAAAGAAAAATTTATATTAGTATAAATAAAGATTGTAAAATATGGCTTCATTATTTTGAGTATATGATATAAAACAAAGTTATACCTATAAAAAAAATTGTCAATATTCCTATTGAAAAAGGATCATACTATACAACAGTAATTAATCAATTGCTCGAATTTAGAAAAAATTCCAAAGAATATAAAATAATATTTTTTGATAATTTTTAACAGCTTTTACACTATATATCCCTCCCTATTATATTTTTATTTATATTATACTCTATTTTTTTGAGATTTCGAAGGGAAGGAAGTTAACCCCTATAACTCTCCATTTATTTACAGTCCTTAATATGATGTAACAAATTTTGGGCTGAATGTCTTCAACTATATAAAATGAAAAAAAAAAAAAATGTATTAAATAAAAGTTTTGTGGGGAGTGCTATCATTCGAATTTAACAAAAATCATGATTTGACTTGCAAGAGAAAAACTGTAGTTTCTTTTTATTCATGACGTTTTTGGAAATTACTTTTTACAATCGATAAATTGAAGATCCTATTTGAATGGGAAGAAAAATGAAGAGAGATTTTTAAGGTCACTTTCATCTTACTTTCATAATTTGTTTATATTTTAGGGTGAAAACGATCGTGTGTTAAGTGCCATATTAGCTGCACTATGTTCTCCAACTGTACGTCTTCGATCAACTTTTCCAATTTTATCTGGAGGTTGGCCAGATATCAATGATGGTATTGGATCGCTTAATTTTGGAGAGAGTACTTCAGATGTTACTATTGCTGCTGCTGTTGCTGCTTCCTCCTCAAATCACACTACAAATAATGAGGGTCCAAATTCTACTCCTTCGCATAGATACCCCCTTCTTGTAGAACATCTTACTCAACGCACCCAAGTAATTAATCTCTCTATAATATTAAAAAAATTGTAGTTCTATCTACTGGTTTTATATTCTTTAAAAAGATTCCTTAATTTTTTTGTCATATCATATCTTTTAAAATTGATGTTGTTTGTTTATCTTCCCTTTTACATAGTAATAGTGTGTCAAGTGTGAGAAAGTGTATATATTTTGATAAATGTAGTTTATTATAATTTATTTAGATTAATAAATTACTAACAACATAACATATCTTTATAAATTAATTTTGGCATTAATCGTCGTTTATTTTAGTAAATAATAATACAAAAAATGTTATTAATATACAAAGTGAATGCATCTACATATTGACGGCTTAAGTAATAGTGGTTGAAACATTGTATTATGTATTTTAATTCCTCCCCCCCCCTGAGGTTAAAGATACTGACATTGTCATATTGATAACCTTAAAAGTCAAGGAGTGTGGGTTCGGATCCCAGGCAGTCCGATGAAAATTTATTTAAATCAATTGAATACCAATTGGTCTAAATAAATATGCCTGGATTACAAGTAACGTAATCATACATCATTATACATCATTGAAAAGTCTATATGGCCTCAGATGCCGAAAAGAATAAAAAAAAAAATGTATTTTAATAACATTAATGATTAATGCCAAAATGTCTTTTATTTATAATAACAATAACCATGAAAGTCTAAATTGCCTAATCATAACGTGACTTTAAATTATCAATTAAAAATTTCTTTTTTTCTAAATCCATTTTTCTTTTGATAATTTTAGATGGAATTTGGAAATTCTTTAGTTAATTGGACATTCCGTGAAGTCCTTGAGCGACTTCTTGATGTGGTCACTGCTCCAGTTCGCCAGGCCCTTTTACATGAACGTGTTACCAGATCATCGGAATTAGTGCGTCATAGTTGTCATTTGTTAGCGCGTGTCGTTGCAGAGCTTGCTAGCCAATCCTCTGGCACTGATGTATGTTTTTTTTTTATTTACAAAAAATCGTTTTATTTATTTTAATTAATTAAATTTTTTTAGGAGGAAGCTGGAGGTGCTTGTGGGCGCGTTCTTCATGCTACACCATCACGATTCACTCGAACAAATCAAAGTCGTTCTTGGAATACTGGAAATGGATCTCCAGATGCAATTTGTTTTAGTGTAGACCGACCTGGTTTAGTTGTTGCTGGGGTATGTCTCTATGGAGGCCTTGGAACCTACGAATATGAACTAGAACTTTTGGATGATGTAAGAAAATTTATTTGATTAATTATTTAATTATAAGTTGGTGAAATTATGAGGCTCTTGTGCTGAGTGAGGAATGAAAAGAGAAGTTAAAGATATTTCGATGACTGCATATTTAGGAGAATATGTCCAAAATAAAATTCCCATTTTGTAAGAGAATATGAAGAAGCTCATTTGCAATGTCTTTCTTTCCATAACTATTTTCTTACAATTGGGAATACATTTTAATTTTGTACTGTTCATATTCATTCATGGTAACACGGAATGATGATGACAAAGGTGAAGTTAGTCGAAATATTTGCAAATAAAAGAATATGAGACAGACGGTATAATTTGCTAAATTTCTTCTTCAAATTCCACAATATTATTTCCTACTTAAACAGGCATTTCAATGAAGTGTATAATGACCCTGAACATCATAAAATTTGAGTATCTAGTAGAAAAAATAAAACTACAAAAATAATCTTTACATTTATTAAATACTAGTATTTAATAACAATTTATGATGATTTCATTCATTTTTCATTCACGCTTTTCGCTTTCAGACCAGTGGTGGAGGATCTGGAGAAGGATGTTCATCAACAGGACAAAGATGGAATAGTCTTGAAGTAGTTCGTGGAACTTATAGTCCAGAGGATTGTTCTTCAAATGACATTGCAGAAGTCAGATTCGAACGCCCTGTGCCAATTAGAGAATGCATAAAATATGCTATTAGATTGCGAAATCACGGCGGAAGAACTTCAAATGGAGATGGTGGACTTGGATGTGTGAAAGGTCCCGATGGCTCTTCCTGGACATTTTCTACATGTTCCTTGAGTTTTAATGGAACCACACAAACTCGAGGACAAATTCCTAGTATTCTTTATTATAGGTAATCATAATTTTTTTAAATAATGTATTTTATAAATTTAGTAATATATTAAATATATAAATAATTACTTAATATTAAATTATTTATTTTTAATATTAGTATCTTCAACGTTCTCTTAAGATTTTTTTTTTTTAGTAATCCTGGAGATTGTGAAGCAGCAGCTGCCGCTAAAGCATTTGCTGAACTACATGCTGCACGTTGTACTCTCACCTTAACTTCAGCAATAGTCCAAAGAGCAACAGAATTACTTGCTTTGGGTCGACAAAGATGTCATAGTATGGCCGATGATGATACTTCTTCCTCTGCACCTGTTTATGCTTGTCGAGTGCTCAGTCATGCCTGTATCGTAACTACTCTTCTACCTTTAGTACTGGCGCATATCAGCCCTCTGGCTACTCTAGACCCACGTGTAAGTAATAGTAAAAGTAGTTTGAAAAGAATAATTTTATATGATTTTTTTTAAATAAAATAAAATTAAGAAAGAAAATATAAGCGCTCTTTCTAGAAATGTGCTGCTGTAAATAAAAATCCAATGGAATAAATAATTTTTAGAGAAACCAGAAGCGCAGAAACGTTTTTCTTTAGAGGGGGAGAAGAAAGATAATAATGATCTCATTTAACGTGAGTTATTGTCCCCCTGATCATGGACACCAAGTGAGCTCTTGAGCTCTTTACAAAGAAAAAAAATCTTTCAAGGGTTTCTATTTATAATAATCTATATATTACTGTAGTGATTAGGCTATTATTCACTAGTGAATAATTGCACCAATTTTTGTTTGTAAACATTTTTTAGTAACGGGTTTTATTGATAAATTAAGACAAAAGTAAATGTCAAAAATCAATAATATTTTTTTAAAATATAAGCTTAATCTCCATTTTGGGATTTAAGAGGTATTTTTAAAAATTTTAAATAAAGGGGAATAAGGGTACAATTGATATTATATACTCAGTCAACTTTTATCCTTACAGTGTTTTTAATATTTATTCTTTTTTTTCTTTTAGAGTGCAGTTCAAGTTTTAAATCTTATTCAAGAGCTTTTACCTCATGTTGCTGCTTTGAATTTAATTGCTGGGACATCGAACATCGAAGAATCTCCAACATCTTCTGAAATCATATTAACTTCCAATTTACCCCTAATTTCTACAACAACATCCCATCATTATGCTTGGGTGGAAAGTGACCATCCTTATAAACCTGCCACAGTGGCTAATTACAGGTAATTAACCTTCTTTGGAATTTTTCAAATTTATAAAACTTTTTTATAAAATTAATTGTACTTTTGAAGATAAAACCAGACACTTTTTCCATTCACATCTATCAATTGCAAATATTTTACCTTGAGCTCCCTTCCGTATGACATTCACCTTCACTGTAGAGGGTGACGAAAATTCATCAATTTTAATTAAAATGTCTGCAATATAAAATAAACTTGAATTTACAATGTAGTGGTATTTTATTTATGGAGTAAAATTCAGCGACTCGTAAAAATATCTGTATATTTTTTTCAAGTCTAGAGAGTAGCACGAGAGGATATCGACTCAAGCTTCATTATGAGATTCATTGTTCTCTCTTAGTTGATGAAATTATTGATTTATTCATTTTAGTGAACCCTTTTTCTGGTTTTATACTTCCACAATCCTTTCATCTACGCTCTGTGATGCAATGCGATATCTGTCTGTATGTTCTTAGCATCATCTTTGAATTTTTCATCAAAATATAATAAATAATAATAAAATATCATTTAAGATAAATAATATTTGATAATAATAATGATAATAATAATGATTATATTTTTCCTTTAGTGTTTCATTCCCTGAAACAGTCAAATGGCTAGCGATTGAATTCGATCCCAGATGTGGAACAGCTCAAGCTGAGGACTCGCTTCAAATTTCAATTCCACGAATTGAAACATCAAAAGTTGATCCAGATCATGATGCGGATTCTGGAGAAGATTCTAATATGAACACTGGTGGACCATTATTTTGGCCAGTGCTACATCGCTTTAGTCGATGTTCGCAGAATTGGCCGCAAAGCGCACTAGTGCTTCCTGGTAATACTATAAATTATATATTTATTTTAATTAGAAATATAAAACAATTGAATGATAATTTATTATTTCTTCTCTAGGCCATGAAGTAATGTTTTCTTTAGAAACCGCATCCGATTATGTCAAAGACGAAAGAGCTTGCACTTTTGGATTTCGTTGTTTGGTTATCGGCTATGAATGGCAACAGAGTCCAGGTGATGGGCTCCGACAGCTGGAAGCGGAACTTTCTTTCCTTGGAGGAATGGCTGCTGCCTCTCTATTGAGCAAAGATTTAGTTTTACCTGCCATTTCAGGTGCTTACAGTTTTATTTATTTTAAAATAAAAGAACTTTAAATGAGAAAATAGCTATATTACCTAGTTAGAAGCAGAAGTTAAAAGATTATTAAAATTATAATTAATCATATTATATTTTATTAATTAATTATTTGCTGCTGTTTTTTTATTTATAAATTAGATAAAAAAATAATTTATTTTAAAATAGAAAAGGCCATATTTTGGGATTTATTTAAAAAAATTTCTATTTAATAAAAATCATTGATATTATATTTTTTATAGCAGAAGAAATGGATGAAGATTTGGAGACAACGGAAGAATTGGCTCAACAAATATATTCTACTAATGCAACATTGTTAGGAAAAGGCTTCGCATTAGCTGCTCCACCCAGCATCAGCCAGGCTCTTGACGGCGCTCTCCCTTTCAGGTAGGATTTACAACAACATAATTGATTAGCCAAACTCCTTGCTAGAGAGGACAGAGTTAAATATTAGGAGAGTCGACCACTTAATCGTTAGTCATGAAGGGTTCATATCATTTTTTTATTAAGAAGAGTGTAGTTCATCTGTAAACTTGGATTTGAAATTTTTAAGGCGTTCATTTATCTATGATAGATTAAAATTTAGACCTCATGAGAAAAAAATATTTTTTAGAAGGATTTCTGCCCTTCGCCCATGATGGGTCGATTGGTCTAAGGCTGAAATATTACCCTTTAAAATCCTCATTAAGACAAACCTATGATGTTGACATTTATAGGAATTATTGCCACATACTTACTTTACTCTTACTAATTTCAAAAGGGTTCATGAACTTTTCATGCCTAAAAAAGGAATTTAATCATTTCTTATACCTGATAATAATATATTTGCAGTTCTGTCCAAAATATTTATTTGTTCCCAAACATTTAAAAATATTATTCCTTAACTTACAATATATTTAGTCAAGCTCTTGCTCTAAAGGACCTACCTGCTTATTTGAAGATATTAAAATAATAGTTAAAAATGAGTACATTTTTCAAGTAACAATTTGCAATTTTTAGTCAAAAACTTGTTCAGAAAAATCTGTATTTATATAAACAGAAATATAGACTACGAAAGCCTATTGGATATGGGATGCAAAAAAATGAGGGTTCTCGGAATGAGAGAGCCTGACTGGTGAATACGTAGTTCTCAAAAAATGTTCAGGATTATAAGAGAAACCAAACACCGAAAAGAAAAAATATTGTTAATTTTAGTTTCACCAGGAGAAGAGCGCCAAAAATCAACGTTAAAAAAAGGGAACGCGAATGGGAAAAGGTTGTGAAACATTGTTAATTTTTAATTAATAGTTAGTTAATAATTACTTAATACATAAAAAATTATTAGATAAAATAAAAATTTTTGTTGCTAATTTTACATACCTTGGGATTTCTTTTATTATATCCGAAGAAAAATTTTTTAATAAATTTGATTGGAAATATTGGATATTATAAATTAATGAATTAATTATTTCGGGTTTTTAAGCATTTTTCGGCATCTGAGACAATTTAGATGGGTAGCGTACCACTGACCCTTAGAACATGAAGTGAGACCTCTATTTCCGCTACAAGGGTCAGGGCTTTCGGGTAGTTAAAACAATTTTAATATTATTACAAATATAATTTAAAAAATTAAATATAATATATATTCTCCCTCGATTATTCCTTATTTCTTTATTATATTTTTAAAATTAATAATAATTGTTTTTTAAAATTTTTTATTATGATAACTATCTTTATCATAAATGATTCTCATAAACAATTTTATTATTAAATAAAGATTATATATATATTAATAATATATTAATATTTTTTTGAATTTGTCAACAAATAAACCTTTAGATTAATAGAATACTCAACAGAGGTAGCTAGTTGTTAGTTTCCGATAATTGAGAGTTGCCGCTTACATTGTTGGGCTTGATAGTTTATTTTTAGACTCGTAAAAAATTCTTGTTAAAAATCAATCTGGTCATTATTTGATTAAAATCATATAATGAACGAAATCAGTTGCAATTTTTATATCAATTAAGTGCTTCTTCAAGTCATCTAACGAAATTCATCAAATATATCTATCAGGTTAATTCTTATTTCAAAAATGGTAAGCAACATCTTATAAATCTTACAAATTATAATTATACAATACATTATATCATTTTTTTAAAATTTTGTTAGAATTTATTTA